>JAGVSP010000322.1:0-105482 GCA_022494985.1 Micrasema minimum
TAAATAAAAAGATTAACAAAACATTTTGATACTTTCTTTTCCCCCCTTTTCTAGTGCTGGGTATGGTAATTCACAAAACCCTATTGATTTCCCTCTGACCTCTTTTCATCCCCTTTACACCATTTTCCCCCCCCCGCAACTCTCGTTTCTTCTAAACCTTTTGGCTGTGGGAACCTCCCCCCACCCCGCCCCTTCGCACCCTTTGCATTATTTAGGGAAAAAGCGTTTCATTTTCCCCGCGGGTAATAGAAAATAAGTACTGCGATTTTTAAGGTTTTAAAAAAAAATTTTTTGGTATTCATTCCCCACTGATAAACTTTCTGCTTTTATGTTTTTTTCGAAAATTTTGAAAACAAAAACAATTTAGCATTACAGTTACATATTCTCTCCCCAAAAACTTATATTCATTCTTTTTCTTTTCCCAAAAAAAACGTCACAATTACCGAAGAAGTTTTCGATATCGCATACGTAATTTGAAAAAAAATGTCCCGTGCAAAGGGCCCCAGAATCAGAGGCAAGCAATATCTGACAAAATCAAGAAAGGTTTTTACGATGGTTTTTTGTCATAAGAACTCGAATTGAATGAAGAAGAAAGGCTAAAAGAATCTATGACGCGAGTGTGTCTAGGTGAAGTCAGGTCAAGACATGATCAGGTAAAACATATGCTTGAAAGTGGTCGTTTCGTGAGCCATTAACTCCGAAGGTGTAGCGCATAGAGGAACGGTTGTCCTCCACATGCATTGACATCTTCTCATGCATGCGACGCCGATTATTCCGATAGCGTGATGGTTAGTTAGTTGCTTAGTATATAAAATGTTAAAAACCTTGTCAGTATCTCATGCCTGGCACTAGATTACTAGATTCTGAATACTAGAACAGGACCTTTCCCCACCAAGATATTTCGTTTTCATTCCTCTCAGCCGAGTGACCATCAGATGTGTCAGCATACAACACAAGATGTGATCTCCGCATTTAGTCGCAATGGAACCGTGAAGATAATAATACTAAACGGACAATGGAGAATGAGGCGATACACGAGCAACTGTGCGTGTTATAGTGAATATCTTGTGACAATCGAAACACGGAACCCACGGAACACTAGCGCACTGGTTCATATTTCAATTCTCACTTTTACAACATAACACTCACACCTGATTTGTAGTCAGTCTTTCCAAGTCAGGTCTTATAGTTCTTATGTAAACTGTTGATGAATTGTCAGCAGTGGATCCAGGACATCGGGAACATGAAGTCTTGTAGAATACAAAGGCGTTGATCGTTGAAAATTGTTTTTCAAACATAAACATACTTCATTTCAATCTAAAACAAAATTCTAATTGACTGTCAAGCTTTTTTATACATACTCGAAAATCCTGTACATTTTGCAAGGTGTCATAATATTTGTGATTTGTTTAAAACAATGGCCAAGGGGAAAAATTTCCAGGGAGTCACGTGGTGGGATGTTGAACTTTCTGGAATATGGAATAGTTCCTATTCTAATTCTATGTAACCGTTGCGTCTATATTAATATATTATGTTTTGTGCAATCATGTGACTGCTCAGTAATGAGTATGCAAGACGAACGTGGTCACAGAATTGTGAAAGATCTAAACGTGTCACTGTCAATGAAGGCAGACACAGTGTTGACACGAGACATAATAAACAACAGATAAAACAATACAGCCACCGGTTCTCTTCCTTCGCATCATAATCCAGACCGTTATTATTTACCCAAACCTCATACCATGCCCCAGTAAGACTGCCTTATGGTATTTAAATTTAGCTGTAAGTACAAATTACAAGTAATAATTGTGAGCGTAAATGTAGAGTAATGATAAAACATTCGCAAACAGACTTTTGTTCAGTCATTAAGTACATATCACCAGATCTTATCATATCCGTCATAATAAAAGTATGGTCCCAAAAGAATATTATTTGCTCTCTTGGCATAGTTTGTATTGTCTAAAAAATAATTTTTTCTTAGAAAATTCTTTCTCATCACGAAGAAGAAATTCCTTTGTTGCTTCAGCAAAACCCTAGTCATTGCGTTGAATTTAAGTTATTTAGAATAGTTGGGCCTCTGTAAAATTCTCCCAGCACCTTATTATGGTGACTGATGAACATTTACTAAAGAGTAGGTACAGTGTAAACGAGCGTTGAACTTTGCCAGCAACGGTTCTTGTATGGTCTCTTTTATTGCCGAATTGTATAATTCGAAAGGCGGGAATAGGAAAAGGTTAAAGTAGGACGTCTATATTTGGGTGATTTCAATAAATCACTCATCGCAACAACAGATCAGACAGTTAACATTTAACTAAATAACAACAATGACCACTTATAAATCATCGCTTTGTAATGATCGGTATTAAAAAGAAAGAAACGAATGACCCAAATGCTAATATCATTATTTATTCCTTCTGAAACTTTGCTCTTTCGATAGTACACGTAGAACTTCTACGAAATTGTTAGCAGCTTTTAGCTTACGCTATCGAATTCGCACGAGGTTTGTGTTCAAGAGTAGGTATTCGATGAACTTTTCTGTAATGGCGATTGCCGTGTATTACATTTAGCGTGCCATGTTTCCTGTCGCCACTCTCTTCAAACATGTCGGAATGCTGGAACCTTTAGAAAGTACGGGCTGCACAGGTCTGCATTTTCGTATGTGATTCAGGCAAATAATTATTTCGTCAGACATGTTCCAATAACAGTGTTTCTTGATTAAACCGTGTTTGCATAATTTCGTGAACCCGGAATGCCGTATACATAATATGATAATTATACATATTCCAAGTTCCAATACACGTACTAAATTGTATATGACACACAAACCCATTATTACAAGATAAATACTGTGCACAATGCGTCTGGATTACTAATTAAAAGTAAAAAGTCAATATTGACTTGATCGTCAAGTACTGTTATCTCATTGAATAAGGAATTAGAAGACTTTTATGTGCTCACTCACGCATTAAAAAAAATTAATAAAGATACATATATGTACTTATTGATTCAGACTTTGTTTCTTTCTAAAAAATAAATTACGTAACTGCGACTCCTCTAGCACATTGGTAATATTAGTTTTTCAAGTTTTGAGTCTGATTACCTTTGAGATTTCAATGATTTATTGTTATCTTAAGCTTGTTGACCTTACGTAAAGCTAGAAATAATATATCTATCTTTGGGTATTCGAACTATTGGCATGCTCGCGTGTTCAGCCAAATCCAATCAGTCAACATCAAAATAAAATGCCATTATCGGCAACATCGCTAATTGAAATAATTATAAAATCAACTATAAATTATCGATTTTCGATCCCCTGATTGAATAAAGTTTGCATCATTGAGAAATTCGCTGTTCTTATAATATGTTGGTTCTAGAGACCTATAGACTCGAGGCCTAGCCATTATGGCTAGTCTCCGGTGTACCTCTGGCCACTATAGTCACTCCTCTCGTTGGATGAATGGACTAGCGGTGCTGGGAGGCACTCCGTACCTCAGTTGCCGGTTCGTGGCATTTCCCATTACATGATTACTTCTCCGGCACGGGCCTCGCCAGCGCCCATAGGGAAGGGTCAGTAAACTCGGTTTCACGAGCCATTATAGACAAGTACTTACATAGGTAACAAATACCTTTCAAAATATCGTGTTTTGATTCTCTCCGGAGCTTTGGTCTGATAGCCATTACGAACTCACTCTAACAAATCTAGTATGAGTTTGTGGTAATGTTATTTTATGTAAATGGCACGGGAATCAAAATCTCAAAATAGGTACTTATGCATTATAGGTACTTAAACGGTGAATTTTACTTTTTGAGCATGCACTCAATAATATTGATAAATATCGTCCATGCACATAATATCAAAATGTGCAACATACGAGTATCTCTATCTCCATGTAACCGTCCTCTGCTTGTTTGATGAGTGAATAAAAAGCAATGTATCCCTACAACAGGGTTTTTAATTGTTTTTAATCAAACAATATTTTTCTACTTTACTCACATTCCCCAAAACACGAAACAGGTTAGTGTTACTTAAAAGTAAAAGTAAACTTCAGAGTGAACATAATAACTATTGTTACTAAATTGATATTGTCTTTTTCTTTACTGTCTCGAATAATTCCATCATTCTTTTTTCCTAATCCGGTCATTTTTTAAGGATTACTTTCGTTATTATTTCGGATACTAGTGGAATTTTTTTCACTATGTGCCAATGTTTTTGTCACTAAATACATAGGTGTATTGATTTTGGTAGTACCTAATTGTATTATCTTATCACTACCGTTCTCTTGTAGTGTGTATACTACTATACTACTATCGTACTTCTACTCTTCTTGTAGTTACTGTTGGTATTTTTTCAGTTTGTAAGAGACGTCCTCCTCACTCTTTGTTAGAGTATCCCGTTAGCCGCCTGAAGCCATCTGATCTAGGCCTATTATTCGATATACCTATTATAATCGATTTTACAAAGTTTATTTGGATTGTTTTCCCGGAGGTAAAGATTGGAAGGCAAATTGTATTTAAGTTGTTATGGATGTTTATCGGAGCGTAGAAGGTTGGAATAGAAAATTCACGGACCCTATTGGACAAATTCGCATTAGACACTCGCGAGTGTCCCGATACAAAATCACTCGTCACATGCTACATTCGACTTTCAATCCAGCATAAAGCCCCAGGAGCTTAATTTTCACAGAACCCATTCATTATTTCTTGATTAACTTGACATCAGCTTCACAAAAATTCGAATTGTTAATCATAATTTTTTAAAACGACTAGCGAATAAAAATCTCTTTGGCTAGAGCGTTAAAAGTTTGTTATTAAAACAGACAAAGACGATATAAAACAACGTTCTTTTATTTTTTTAAAAACGACTTTATATTTTGCAAGCGCCATTAGAAACTCTTTATTAAAATGAAATTTTCTTAATAGATAACTCGTTTTGAGAATGGGATAATACAATATTATTTTTTTTACTATTAATAAGCAATGACTGAAATATCGTATGAAATATTTAACATTTCATATTTTTGCACTAACAGTGAACATAGGAAAAGAAAAATAATGTAATTAATATCGTCTTAATTACTTCTAAGCAACGATCGTATTTCAGTATTCTCAGTAAGTTAAACTTCATTTCTTCCTGCCAACCGGAATGGTGTCGATTGCTCTCGTATTAGTGATCTGGTAACAGAACACACTGAACAGGAAGCGCAACATGTATTCGGTTCGATATCTGCCGCTATACAATATACAAGTTAGTTAACTGAGTAATGTTTCAGTACCTGTAGCTGAGTATACTGTCACTGTCTCTCGTGTTGTGTAAGTGGAGGAAGTTACGTCTTTTGTCCATACCAACCATAAACCTACCATCTTTATCTTTTCCCGCAGTTAAAACCCGATCCCCTTGTTACGGAACGATTGTTTTAAAAACGACTTCTCTTGTTGCATTTTTATTTCCTCTTTTTTATGGTACAGAAATTGCTTCAATTTTGCTCTTCTGATGCGTGGTATATCTATCTACCTATATATGTGTGTAGATTTGAATAGGGTAGTATGAGTCAGGGCAAAGTTTATCCTGTCTCCGACATCCAATTTAGACTTAATAAAACCAGCTTCGAATTCCAAGTTTGTTTCATTTTAGCAAATTTGTAGGTATATATTTTCCTAAAACTACATTTAGCCGTTTCTTTCATCATTCTCTCCAACATGACCAAGAGCCATCGTAAAAGCCGAATGGCATCTTTTAGCCAAACGGCTAAAAAGAATATTAAATGCAAGTGTGCCTTGATTGTAAGGGAGCCGCGTAAGTCCGATAAAGACATGGCATGACCAAGTACATCAAGTACTTGAAAGTGGTCATTTAAAAAGTCTGGAATAATCTGAGTATGCGCCAATAGAATAATGTAAGAAGAAGTAGGAAAGCAAAGAAGTCTGTCAGGACAGAGTGTTCTGGCGTTCTACTCCACAACTGCCTACCCCCTACGGAGAAATGGCGAGATGGATAGATAGTTAGTTCTTTTTCCAAAAAGTTGTGCATTTCGTCTATTCAGATAATTGGAAATAATTAAAAAACAATAATTATTAATTTCTCGAAATTTTTAAACTGAACTTTGCGATCAATGAACATTTTCTGCATTTTGACCACTTATCATAGCTTAAACTAACTATATAGAATCTGATTATTACGTAACAACAGAGAAATTAATTTATGCCTAAATATACTAGTCCCTGCCAACGAAACATCACTGTTGGAGAAACCTGAATAACAATATCATATTAACAATAAGAGAATAAAAATCGCGAAGCATTAACTAAATTAATATCTTTCTCAAGTATACACGGAACAACTCAATTCTCCTAACGGTAAACTGACACATCAATTTAATACAACACAATGACTGTGCTTTTGTTTCATTAAACCCTACATTGTCCCTAGTAGATGACAGTAGGCAACACACTGTTTCGAACCCTACCAAAATCATTAGTATTAATTTCCTAACGAATTTACGAACAGTATGCCCGTGGTCCGTCAAACACTCAAAGTTAGCGAAATATACCAAATTATTTCGCTAGGTGACATTACCTGTCACAAATCGAAGTTTACTTTTTAAAGGTCGGTGTTTTTCAACGAGTGCGCGCAAGTTGCTGATTTGAAAAAACTATAAAATATTGTTCTGGGTGTTTTTTTTTAAGTGTGGTTATCTTGGAAACTGTAGAGGTAGGTGTTTGAACTTTATTGCGTAACGTTTATCCTTTGATAATTTTTTATCGTAATTTTAGGTTTTATAGCAAATTAGTTTCGGTGGTTTGTTTGCCTGTGGGCTACATTAGGCGAAAAGTGTAAGTTGTTTTAAATTTTGAAAGCTGTTATAGTTCATTTATTTTTTATTTTGTTGAAGGATGTCTGGTAAGCGCCGTCTTTGGTGACGAGGACATTGTGCAATGCTCATGATAGGTGTTAGAAAGTAACGATGGCCTAGATTATGACGAACGACAGCCCTCGCAGATCTGATTTCATACTTTCATATTTTGATATCTTTATTCAGTGTTGCCTCAAGGGCAACACTCCCTATTTTTTAAGTTTTGTTTCATAATTAATAACAAAAAAAAATGAAATTCCCGAAAACACGTGTATTCTTTTTCATTTCTGTCTTTAACGTCACAAATCCAAAAAAAAATAAAAAAAAAATTCATTAGTTCATGAGTTTGATATTAGAGGGTTAAATCTTATAGCCAGACACTTTTTCTGAGTGTCACTAATGAATGTTAGAAGGGAGAAATGGTAACATTCCTACATACTAGTACTAGGCGAGGTATCGGACAAATCTAACACATTTATTTGAATCCCTTATTCAATCTAGATTCAAAAGTCATATTACACATTAGACTCCAAATATGATGTAGATTCACCGGTTTTCGGGTTGTATTACGAGTTTTGTTACACCAGGTATAGATTTCATTCAAAATACTGCGAATTTGGTGAATTTCTTCCTTTCTTGTAAATGCTTCCTTTGAGTGTTTCCACCTTGTCTAACAAAACGTTTCCTTCCAGGCGGCGATGCAACTCCTGCGAGGAGAGCTCGGAGCCCTGGGGCTGCGGCAGCTGGCTGGAGTACACCGTCATGGTGTCGCTGTCCATCCTGCTGCTGCTGGGGGCGCTGGCCCTCACCATCTTCTGGGTGCTCTACTACCGCGGAGGGTTCGCCTGGAGTGAGAACCCCGATCTGCAGTTCAACCTCCACCCGGTTGGCATGATCACTGGCTTCGTGGTCTTTGGTGATTTTGGTGAGCTCAATAATATTGTTCTCAATAGATACTAGATAGAAAGAGCGCTGTCTTATGCCCACTTTATATGAGACAGTTTCTTGTTCAGAAAACTACACAGTTTCTTGTTCAGAAAACTGTGCAGTCTGTCAAACTTCTGTCAAAAGACACGCTAAATATGTGTATTTTTGAAACGCGATTGTATGTTATTATCGTATGTTTGCTCTCAGGAAATTGTATATTTAGCTAATAATGTTAATATGTTATTGTTTTTTTTACGTATTTAAAAGCATACAATAAACCAATGTCTATTTAAACGTTTACATAAAAAACATTGACTGTCATGTCAGCTTAAATCTGACACTAGCACACAGTTTTTCATGCAGTTTTACCTTTATACGGGACCGTTTTCAGACTGCACAGAAAACTGTGTAGTAAACTGCGCCATATAAAGATAGCTTTAGAGTAATATCGTCTGTGTAAGTTCAATACCGCGGAAGAACTATTTGTCAAAATGTTCAGGGGAGACGAAAACCCTCCAATTTCGTTAAAAAAAGAGGTAAACATGAAATTTGTATCGGGATATACGCGGTATTGCTTGCTTCTTTTGAGAAGATGGTTTATTCGCGGTATTGACATTAACCGAGTGCTAGCAGTCTATTTGTCAATTTTAAATCTGAATTAACCAATCGATGCGGCTTGTTTCGTTCAACGAAAATCACAAAAAATGCTTGTTTTGAACTTATTGGCTCATACGCGGTATTGAACTTACATAGACGATATGACTTTTGAATCTGAGCTTGAAATTTTTTTTTTCTCCTCATAGGCTCCCAAATGCTTTCATTAGTACCTACCTACCGCAGATTAAGTAAAATTTCACAAATCTCTATTAAAATACCGTTTTTTATTTTGTTTTGATTATGGATAATATTTATTTGACTTAATAAATTATATTTGATATAATTTGCAAAAATTTATTAAAAAAAAAATCTACTTCGTACTCAATTTTCTCGAAAACTATGGGTTAAATAAAAAAAATATATATACCACAAAATCGACTCCAAATTTGATGTAGATTCACTGGTTTCCCGCTTGTACATCGAGTTTTGTGTATGTATAGAAACTGTTGGATGTTTAAATGATCTAATTAACTATCTGATCTACAAACGGATGGCATGGTTATTTTTTGTTAAATTTTTCTGCATTTGCAAAAAAATATTGGTGTAAAAGCGTACTGGGCCCTTCATTTGATCGCCACATCCACCATGTTCCCGAGGACCTGGTGGTCATTATTCTGACACCATGATGTTTTGTTTCAGCGATCATGCTGTACCGCATCTGCCGCTGCTGCAAGCGGCTGTACGTGAAGCTGCTCCACGCCGTGTTCCACGCCCTGACGGCGCCGTGCGTGGTCATCGGCTTCCTGGCCATCCTCGACTACCACAACCTCAGCAAGCCGGCCATGCCCAACTTCTACTCCCTGCACAGCTGGATGGGGCTCGTCACCCTGGGACTGTTCGGTATACAGGTAAGGAAATACACTTCTACAGATATTATTGCTTCCTGGCCATCCTGGACTACCACAACCTCAGCAAGCCGGCCATGCCCAACTTCTACTCCCTGCACAGCTGGATGGGGCTCGTCACCCTGGGACTGTTCGGTATACAGGTAAGGAAATACACTTCTACAGATATTATTGCTTCCTGGCCATCCTGGACTACCCACAACCTCAGCAAGCCGGCCATGCCCAACTTCTACTCCCTGCACAGCTGGATGGGGCTCGTCACCCTGGGACTGTTCGGTATACAGGTAAGGAAATACACTTCTACAGATATTATTGCTTCCTGGCCATCCTGGACTACCACAACCTCAGCAAGCCGGCCATGCCCAACTTCTACTCCCTGCACAGCTGGATGGGGCTCGTCACCCTGGGACTGTTCGGTATACAGGTAAGGAAATACACTTCTACAGATATTATTGCTTCCTGGCCATCTGGGACTACCACAACCTCAGCAAGCCGGCCATGCCCAACTTCTACTCCCTGCACAGCTGGATGGGGCTCGTCACCCTGGGACTGTTCGGTATACAGGTAAGGAAATACACTTCTACAGATATTATTGCTTCCTGGCCATCCTGGACTACCACAACCTCAGCAAGCCGGCCATGCCCAACTTCTACTCCCTGCACAGCTGGATGGATGGGGCTCGTCACCCTGGGACTGTTCGGTATACAGGTAAGGAAATACACTTCTACAGATATTATTGCTTCCTGGCCATCCTGGACTACCACAACCTCAGCAAGCCGGCCATGCCCAACTTCTACTCCCTGCACAGCTGGATGGGGCTCGTCACCCTGGGACTGTTCGGTATACAGGTAAGGAAATACACTTCTACAGATATTATTGCTTCCTGGCCATCCTGGACTACCACAACCTCAGCAAGCCGGCATGCCCAACTTCTACTCCCTGCACAGCTGGATGGGGCTCGTCACCCTGGGACTGTTTCGGTTTATACAGTTAAAAGGAAAATACACTTCTACAGATATTATTGATCGTATCATTGAAGAATTGGCAACGCGAAACGTTTTTTGAAAAAATGTTCATTGAATTGATTTATGTCTTAGCATCGTTATTAAGCATCGTCGACAATCGCTATTGATTCCGCCAATACAGGTCATTTATGGTAGGATGCGTCTATTAATTTTGTTTCAAGTTTTGATGTATGTAGCGCCTAAAATAGAAAAAAAGTACATAGCACTTCTCTGGTTCTACACATAAACTTGATGAATATGTACTGAATAGTACGACCCTTTTTTGCGCTTAGGAAACGGGTGCTTTTAAAGCATCCATTTGCGGTCAGTCCGTTTTTGTATACTTTTTTTACGAGGAATCTTTTAAATTAGAATTTTTTATTTTTCACAGAAAAATTTCAAATATTACAGGTATTTTCCGACATTAAAAAAATAATTAGACATAAAAAAATACAGTCTTACTCTATGGATAGGATGATATGATACTGTTCGATAGGTACTGTTATTATTTATATTTAGACATACAAAAGCGGATGATGATGAGAAAACAGCAAGATTGTGGATTCCATATGCTCCACATAGGGAGCGGATATGGTATGATGATGATGATACAGCAAGATTTTGCTTGACTAAAATATGAGGAAATTAAATACTCATACATTAAATTCTTCATTTTCATCCCACCATATCCGCTCCCTATGTGGAGCATACGGATTCCACAAACGGCCAGTGACCGGCCGCCAGTTCTTCCCAAGTCAGGTTTACGTCCCGCAGTTCTGACGCAAATCGCATTAGATTACAGCGTTATTATTACATTGCACGGTTATAAAAATGTATCCATGCCTCACTCATTATATTAGTAGCACAATTTTTTGAATGCGTAATGCATAAGTATTTCCCAAAAGTTGTTTAAGTCTTTATAACGATGTTTTTTTTTTCCAGTTCATTATTGGCCTCTTCAGTTTCCTGGTTCTGCTGTGCTGCGCCGATGCTACTGCGACATTCCGAGCTCGACTAATCCCTATCCACGCCGCCTTCGGTATAGCAACATTCGTCCTGGCTGTTGCTACGTGCCTTTCAGGACTTAATCAGAGAGCCATCTTCTCACTCGGGTTAGTTTCCATTTAATTATGAAAAACTCACTAGATATCATATTCTGTTGTGGTCAATTACTGCCATGCCATTTACCAAAAACACACAAATGACACAATCAGTTAACTTTGCCTCTGTAGATTTTTATTTTTCACTGATAGCGTGATTTAACAAATCAGTGTGAACATATGATCAGCCGCCAGCTCTCCTGACTGCTAACAGATTGTCAACAGTGAACGTCCAGGACACGGAAAACCTGATTCCTTGTAAAATAGGCAGGCGTGGCTAAGGCTCTCGAGAGGCATATGCGGTATAAAGCCCAGCCATCCAAAACGTCTTCGCCGGATGACAGTAGCACCAAGGGTTGCTGTGTTCATTACCTCACCTTTGCGTTCCTTGCAAATATACTAATATTACTACTACTATCCCTTATAAGCACCCAGTAGTGGCGGCCTCCGTAGCCTAATGGCTAAGACGCTGGACTCACGATACGTAGGTTGCAGTTTCTATTCCCAGTGAGATCACAAAAATCAATAGTGATTTTCTCAAGCCTGGGTGTTTGTGATGTTGTTCCTCTCCGTTATCGGGCTTCCTGGCCTGTTGAGGTGGTTTAAATAGAGCACTGCATTGTTACACCAAGTGCAGTGACTCTTGACCATTTGCTACACGAAGCCAAGATGATCTGTCTTACGCTTCAGCGCCAGTCCAAGGTATCACATATGAAATATTTTTATGTGAAAATCGAATTCAAATAAATATTTCATATTGACCCCCATTGGGAATCGATCCTGCGACCTCAGGCATGGCAGCCCAACGCGCTACCGCTATACCACGAGGCAGACTTGCAAATATATTATACAATACTCAATTCTGTATTTACAGACCATGTAGAGTAACTCTGTATATAAAATCCTGCTTGTAAATGGTCCTCTTACAAAATGTTAGTTCACCAATTCTACTATGATTGGTCTCATTTACATAATAAGTTTGTTTGAATAATCAAAGATATAAAGCTTCATATCAGGTTAGCTGAATAACAGGAAGAAGCTATCGTTATTTATGAGTGTTTATGGTGACGTAATTTGTATAATATATTAACGCTGTCATAATGTAATTATGTGTAGGTGGAACCACTGTTCATGATGAAGTTTATAGAGGAGTGTGTAGCGCGGGGTGAACGATGGCTCCCAACTAACTCCCGACAAACAAGAACTCATCACCAAACTGAATGAGAAGAGGCACCAAGCTGAAGTCTCTCTCAAGGTAACAACCATCCTGTTATTTTTGTACAAAACAAAACATCAGTAACTGTATGTTCTGCATAAGCACTCATTACATACACACTTCATCAGAATAATGATGGCCCAATTATAAAAAACAAGACTATCTTATCGCAACATGTAAAATCAGATTCTAAACAAAAGAGACACATTTTTCTACGAAATATGAAAAGTGTGCCATCTTGTTTCTATGAAATATAAAAAGTATGCAGTCTTGTGTCATTATCAGCAATACCAATTTTTTATTTACAATAATTTTTCCACTATCTACGCTTGAATTTAGAAAAAAGCAGCAAATAACATAGTGTTATTGCTTTTATGGCTGCAAAAATATGTTAAAGATTATGCCATTATAAATTATGCTGGGATATTTCTGCACACTAAACTAAAAAAACATCAATGGTCATTGTTGTTTTTTGGGATTAACCATGTTATGTTTTTTGTCTTCTCCGACGTTTCGGCCACTGTTGACACACCATTGGCACACTACGTTTGACAGCACACATACTTCATCCTGAAGATGGCGCCTACAATGGTGGCAGAAACGTCAGAGAAGACAAAACACATAACACGGGTAATCCCAAAAAACTAAGCAAATAGAATAAAAAACATCAATTTTGGACTTATGCCACTATTATCGCTCAGGTGCAAAAGTTATTTCAGTAACAAAATAATAGTTATTTTAGATATTAACTAGCATACCACACCACGTGACTCGCAGCCGCTTCCCATACAAACGTATTCCTCGATTTTCTCCTTGGAATTTAACATTATAGCTATGATTTTTTAAATACGTTTTAGATATCGACCAAATGGTATTTGTTAAAGGAGATAAATACATGATTAAAAAAATAAGACGATACAAACACGCATCTGGTCGATATCTAAAATGCATGAAAGGAAGAATATGAAAGTTTGTATGGAAAAGCGGCCGTGAGTCACATGGTGTGGTATGCTCTTAAGTACAGTTGTCTAATAACAGTGAATTGTAAAATGCATTCTTATAAAAACTGCACACTATTTTACTACACTGGGCTCATCGAAAACCGCCATGGAAACCTTTAATCCGTGCTCATTTGTGTATTTTTATAGTCTTATATAAAAAAACAGGCTCCTCAGCCCCCGAGTCTCCCGGAGCTGAACACGGGCTGCAGAACGGGCGATCGCACCCGCCCCCCACCTCCCAGGCGCTCCCGCCCCCCCCCCGCCCCACAGGGCCATGCCCCCCGCAACCACAGCAATGACAACGGACATGAACATTTGCACCAGGGTGAGGGCTGACTTCTTTCAATATTAGTTTTATCTTGGTTTTATTTATTGTGATGCAAATTTCACATTTTGTGGCACATCTCAAAATGTATCAAAGGTAATAAATATTATCGCATACTGAAATTGACAATAGTTGCTTTTTGTTTCAAATATTCAAAATCAAACAATTAATCAGTGTCCTATAATTAACTATCTAATAAATGAAAGCTGATTTTTAAAAATAAGGGTGCACATTTTATTGATTGTTCATGGGAGAGGAATAATTGTAAACAGCATATTTACATAGTATTTATCGTCGACGGCAATCCATCTCTGCGTAACTCGAATTTGAAGATTTTTTATGAAGAGAGATTTAAAAAAAAAAAAATGTTTTAATTAAAATCATTATGAATCTTAAAAAAAATATATTTTAATCTAACTTAATAAATGTTTTCTTAAAATTGTTGTTTTCTTTTCGTTTTTACCAGGGCTCAAAATAATACATGACTTATGATACGCAGTGATGGACTGCCGTCGATGTAATCTTTAAACAATATGAAAAATTTGCAAAGAGTTTCTTTTTGTCAATCATTCAGGAAATTTTGTAAATGGCACAGATGTGGATTTTGCATTACTTACAACAACTTTTGCATTCAATTTGTAGTCAATTTAAGATCTTGTTCAATCGTTATTTATCTTCTCTGTAATAACTTCTTTTTATTACGTATTTTAAAAAATCTCCAACTAATAGAAGAGATGTGTTTCAGAGTCCCGTGGCAGCCTGGGCGTAGGGCCCCGAGAGACGGGCTCGGCGCCCCGCGCTCCGTCCCCCGGGGGCCGCAGCCCCCAGCGCAGCCAGTCCAGCCCCAGCATGCTGGCGGAGGGCGGCGAGGCAGCCGCGCTGTACGCCATGGTGGACCGCGTCCGCCAGCACACGAAGCTCAGTCACAACATGTCGCGGGTGGCCGTTACCACTGTCCTGGAATCACTCAAAGTTTGTCTTGTTATTGCAATATTTTATTTGTACCTATATACAATACATGTTACATTTTTGTAATTTCATTATCATCATCATCATCATACCATATCCTCTGCCGGAGCATGTAGATTCCACAAACTGCCTCATAGCTCTGACGATAATCAATAAAGTAATAGATGATTGTCGTCAACAAATTGTTTTGTAAAACAGGTTTTAAAAATGTTTTGGCTATCCAGGAGGTGTTGGACCGCAGTCGCTGCGGCCAGGTGTGGACGCTCTGCTCGCTGGCGGGCGGCTCGGGCCCGCTGGCCGCCGACCGCACTGCGCTGCGCTGCTGCAGCGACGCGCGGCCGCTCCGCGCTGCGCTGGCTGCACTGGCCGCGTGTGCTTGCGACGCGCAGCAGCGCGAGTGGGCCGTGCACGATGACCAGC
This sequence comes from Micrasema minimum, assembly GCA_022494985.1. NCBI lineage: Eukaryota > Metazoa > Arthropoda > Insecta > Trichoptera > Brachycentridae > Micrasema > Micrasema minimum. Next base: position 15,316 of record JAGVSP010000322.1, read on the forward strand.
ACGCCATCATCACGCATCTCACTGACGTCGTCGCCATACTTGTAAGGGTTTTGTAATTTAAGTACATCCTACTAAGAATTTTATTAATGCAACAATGTTCATTCCTGAAAAAGACTTTCTTTGTAACAGAAGCATGTGGTGACTTAAAATAAGGAAGCGATTATACATGGAGTAACAAAACTCGTAGTACAATCCGATAACTGGTGAATCTACATCATATTTGAAGTTGAATGACTTAATGAACTTAACTTAGTTGTTTATGATTAAGTAAAATTGCACAAATTTCTATTAATTTTGATGTAATCGCCTAGTAGGCATGTCACGCCCCTGCTTTGTAGTAACTCCCGACCTCATATTTGTACTAATTTTCAAACAAACTTTATTTAAATTCAGCAATTTATTTTGTCATTGTTAAGAAAATATATATTTTATTTTCATGTCCATGTTTATATTTCAGTCAAATGCCGATGTCCGTGTATCATGTGATGTTTTGAGCACTGATAACTATGAATATGTGAGTGCTCTAGTTCTGTTTTACCAAAGACAATAAAAAATTTCGAATCTATGAAAACTATGAAAATTTTGTATATTGCTTTAGTAAGAAGTCAGCTTGAATATAACTCGGTCATTTGGTTTCCTTATTACAGGGTTCACGTAAAGAACATTGAAAGAGTCCAACATAAATTTTTTTGCGCTTTAATAATTTTAAATTAAAATATTCCCATTGTAAACATAAATTATAACTTTTTAAATAACTAACTTTTTGAATATACAAACATTAGAAAATAGAAGAATATTAAATGATTTGCTCTTTCTGTTCAAAGTATTAAAATCTATGTTTGATTGTTGTCAACTAACAAATTTAATTAGTATACGAGTGCCTGGTCGAGTTACCCGTAGTAATGCACTATTTTACTGTAGCCAATCATCGACCAATTACAGTGCTAACTCACCGATACGAAGAATGCACGCACTGGCTAACAAGTATACTAACAATATTGATGTTTTTAACACAAATCTAGTGCATTTTTGGGAACAGTGTCTGGATGCCATCTCTGGCGGTTATGAATAGCTACCTACTGTGTAATCATTTAAAAATGTCTATGTAAAAGCCCGAAATGAAAGTAGAACAGGTATATGCGTGTTGCATAAATATGTCATTGGCACAATGTTACAGGGCTTTGGTGTGATGTGCGCACTGGACCGTGAGATCGTGAAGGTGCTGTGCATGTCGGTGCTGGCCCGAGAGTTGGCCCGAGACATGTTGGCCAACCAATCCCACGCCGAGCGGCTCGCTGCTTCCGCTAAACTGCTCAGCACCATGCTGTCCATGGCTGACCCTCTTCCGCTTAGTCATTTTGGTATACTCTTAACTATTACTATTCGCAACTTATTACATTTTCTTTTATTATCAAGAGCGTGACTTACAGGTTTTAAATATTGAAATTAAAATCTGTTGTTATTGATTAAACTAATGCTTGGCAGTTGTGTTAACACATATCGTCGTCGTGGTGGTGAGGAGAGATAACCCACATACAATACATATATTATGGCTTAGCTCTCCACACCACCATGGCGACTATATGTTCATTCTATATTTGGTTACAAGTATTAATGACTGTAAAATGTCTGCCTCGGTTGCCATGTATGAGGTTGCGGGTTCGACTCCCAATGGGGGTCAATATTATCAATAGGGGCCTTGGTAGAGTAATGGATAAGAGGCTGGACTCACGATACGAAGGTTCCGGGTTCGATTTCCGGTGAGAAAAAAAAAAGATTTTTCTGAAGCCTGGGTGTTTGTGACGTTGTTCCCCTCTATAAATGAGGCGGTGAAATAAAATTTAAAAAATGAAAATATATTTTTTGAATGTGATACCTTGGACTGGCGCTGAAGCGCAAGACTGTTCATCTTGCCTTCATGTAAATGATCAAGATGTACTGATTGTGTAAATTTTTCAGAACAACTGGATCTAGAATTTGTGTCCTTCCTGCTGGAATGGATCGAGTCTCCTCCGGAATCTGACGTGGAGGAATGTATCCCGGATATCTTCCTGTCGGCGGTACTAGCTCTCAACATGCAGTTCCTTGATCCGGACAATAACCTCATCTTGGATGCTCTGCAGACCAGACCTCACTCCAAGGTCTTTACTGAGAAACTCCTGCTTCTTCTCAACAGAGAAGGTATGTACCTAACCTAACCGTAATATAACAAACCACCGTTGTGGTAAAAAAAATATTTCAAGGGCGTTTCACATAATCTGATATTTGGTTTTCTTATCCCTGTTATGGTCTCCGAAACAGACTTGGGTAGCACAATATTGTAATTGTTGACGGTCTCCGAGTCTGAGTGAGCTTGGGTACCGAAAATAGAAAATTAAAAATTAATTTAATTTGACTTTATGTTTCTTAAGTGTGAAAGCCGTTGATTCCAGATAAACATGCAGCTGTAAAGATGTGGTCTGTAAATTTATGTTGGATGTTGAAGATCAGGGAGTTGCTTGATGTCAATTATTTGTATTCAGAGGAAATATCCCAACTTGATAAAAATGATAAAAAATAGTTCTTTATCTTAGGATTGGTCTGCTTAAAGCACTCAATATTTCCATTGGCGATCACCTGACACCCTTTTCATTTCTTGATAGCTGTTACAGCACATATCCCTGATCACCGAGTCAATGTAGCTGTTTCTTAATAGCTAATAGTTACATAATGTTTAATTTGTAAAATGGTGTTTTGCAGACGATCCAGTGAGAGTGTTGGAACATTTGCCCCCGGCTCCTCACTCGGTACTGAAGCTCTCCCTGGATGCCTTCAGTCGTCGTTCTACCGCCTCTCTCTTCTACACTAATGATACTAAGGTCCTGTTGGACATCACAGTCCGCCAGCTCGCTGATCTCTCCGCTGGAGACCAGGCAAGTCCTTAGCACCATTCCCTAATCAATCAAATATTTAAATAACATTTATGAAAGTTTAAATTCTTGCACACAAGTGCTGTATTTTATTCATGACATCATGACAGACTTATAAATTATATAATTCTGTCGGCTTTTTATAATAATAAAGAATTTTCTCCTAAAACCCTTAGCACTTTTTTTTAAATTCCCAAAAGATTGGGAAAAAAAAGTTCACCCATGAAGCCATCGCTTACTGTCATGTGCCAATTCAATGTTATGGAATTGGCAGGTGTGAAAGTCTGATATTGAGCGGAATGGGGAATATAGTAATCCATCAAGTGACAACCTTCTTTTGCCTTCGTTAAGATAACAATAACAGATAATCTCTGCTTTATCCTAACACACATCCTTATTTTGTAAATTTTTGTTATCAGCGTCGCGGGCTGTACCTCCAGCTGTGCCTCGGGGTGCTCCGCCACCACACGGACTACAGCCACTGCCACCGCCAGGCGGACCTGCTGCGCTGCTTCACGCGCATCTTCTGCGAGGAGGGGGAGCCCAGCAAGGCTGACCAGACCCTCGTCAGGACCATTTCCAACGAGTTCCCTCACTACTTCAAGGCATAACTGGACACTCCGTAGATTATGCAATTCAAACATTCTTGCTTTCACATCGAATTCAAACATAATGTTATTCATGGTTGTATTATTAGATCTGAGAAGCTGGCAATCAAAACGGGATAACTCGGTAAAACTTAATTTTACAGGAGAGCCAAATAAACAAAACATGTCCTTCCCGTTTTGTATGAAATCAACAACTATACTGTGACTTTACTCAAAATTTTAAACCACTTTGACTGTCACTCGATAGCTGTATGTTTAGAGCCCCCGCAGACTAGAGACTTTCTACCGGGCGATAGTTCGGTCGGGCTTTTAATCAGTATGAAGATGTATGCAAGTGCGCATACTACAACGATCCGGTATCGGCCGATTGCTAAGTTTAATAGGCCTTGCGATTGCCTTTTAAGTTTACTAGAATCGATAACTATAGGAATCGATAAACTATCGATAGGAATCGATAAACTATCGATAGGAATCGATAAACTATCGGCCGATAGCTTAATAAGTATGGCGCTCTTCCACGCGCGCACACTTGCCGATCGTTTAATCGGGCGATAGCTTTCTCCTTTGTAGTATTGCAGCAATAATAACTTTTTTGACAATATTGTTCCAACATTCATTGCGACCGCTCTCTTCAAAAGTTGTTTATTAACTGGAAAACCATTCGAGAGCAGTTGGCCGACTGTTCTCTAGTCTGCACACTCATCACCAACCCGACTGTTTTGTTGATTCAGTGTGCGCGCTAGCAGCCCAACCCGACTAAACTATCGCCCGATAGAAAGTCTCTAGTCTGCGGGGTACCTTAAAGGAACGATCGCAATCAAAAAGTGTATTTCCTTGAAATACTGGATTATATCGTTTTGAACGCCAGCTCCTCATCTGATACTTCAATCAATTGAAATATCATTGTCGTGGTGATGAAAAGACTCCATAGGAACCCACATTTTCGAAAAATTTGATTTTTACGTTATTTTATTGGCTATAAAATATAATTTTATCATTATTAGAATACTGGATATCACAGTGTAATGTGATATAAATTTAATTATGGTCAAATTTCATTGTCAGTCAAAATTTCATATTGCTATGGCAACCCCATATGTTCTTTTCCTCAAAACATGTGTGGCATGGCTCTCTTCCAGAACCTCCACGGTGCTTTACGATAAGTGTACATAAAGTTACCTTTCTAAATTTGCATACGTAAGTAACATCAATACTTAAACCTTAAAGTTGACGAGATTGGTATTTTACCAAAATACCATCTCGCCACATTGCGTTAAATATTACATGTCTTGTCTGTAGGTCGTATTCCCGTTTGCCTAAGAAGGTAGCGACTACCTATTACCTTGCAATCCCCAAATACCTCATTAGATAGCCAAATAGATTATCAGCAATTTGTGTATTGAATTTGATTTGGCAAAATCTCAATGCAGATTTTGAAAAATTCCTGCTAAAGAAATAAGTCGAATAAGATCTTATTCCTTTATAATTACATCATTCCAAAATTTATTGATAACTTAAATTGGATCACATATCTCTTTATTTCATTTTATTTTCCAAATGGCCTCAATCCATTGCAGTGTCAATGGTTATTATGTACATGATATATGATGTAATATCTAATATTATATTAAAAGTTTATTTCTCATGTTTTGCAGAAAATAATATTAGGCATTGTCAGTACACAAAATAAAAAAATAAAAAATGTCAATGAGATATTGTAACTTTTATTCTAACGATTTATTAAAAATGTCGGTTCATGTTTTTTTGACATTTGAATAATTAAAACATGGTAAATGAATATTGTATACGTACTTCACACACGTGTATTGAGTATGTATAGGGTTTGTTATTATTTTGTTTTGTTTTTCAATTCATTCATCACTAGTCATGATATAATTTTTTTAATATATTATTGCCATTTTTTACAATGATGAACCCTCTTTTAGTATATTTTTAGATTATTATATATTGTAATAGTGTGCTATTAATTAATAATTAATTTATCTTTTGTTAAATAAAATGTTAGGTAGTGGCACCATCTTTTAAACCTCAGATTTGTATTCAAAACTTATACTTTTTTTATCAGTCTAATTTAATTTAACACAGCCAATATCAGTTTTTTTAACATAATTTTTATTATAAAGTTGTTATAAATTTACTATGTATATTGTCAGTAATGACATGAAGTAATTTTATTAGCTTTTCACGGTATGTTTTTAAAAATAAATTTTAGCACGAATAAAGGAATAAAATATACCTACCATTTTATTAAAAGGTTTTGCTCATGAGACGTTGCCAAAGTGATATTGACCAAGAAAGGTGCCATTTAATTTTAATATAATTATGACGTGACAGATTATTTATCTTTGGAAAATATTGTGTTTTATGTCGTATGAAAGTGTATAAACATCACATATAGATTACATTTAATTATACAGGGTGTAACAAAACTCGATGTACAAGCGGGAAACCAGTGAATCTACATAATATTTGGAGTCGATTTTGTAAAATATTTTTTTTTTCATTTGACCCTTAGTTTTCGAGAAAATTGAGTACGATTTTTTTTTGCAAATTGTTACCAATTATCATGTATTTAGTCAAATTAATACTATTCATAAAGAAAACCAAATTGAAAAATGTGTTTTAATATAAAAATTTGAGCAATTTTACTTAACTTACGAAAACTTTTGTGAGAAAAAAAAAATTTTTTTTTTTCAAGCTCAGATTAAAAAGTCATATTACACAATCGTCTCCAAATACGATGTAGATTCACCAGTTTTCGTGCTGTACTACGATTTTTGTTACACCCTGTATAATTGTGTATTTTATTACATTTTACAATTTAAGTACAAAATATTCTTATGAAGGATGCAGATACAGAAAACTGATAATTTTTGTAATTTATTTTTTAATTGATAATATATTTCATAATCTGAAGTGGATCAGTGATTTTTAAATACAATGAACAAATAATTACCTGTTTGTTATTACATAAAATTTTAAACTCAAAGATATTATTAATTTAATAATTATTTTTCCTTTCTATGTCTTACTTTACAAAATATTATATTAGATAGAAGAATGAAAACAGTTAAGAAATGAAACTAGCGTTTAAGGGTACGAATATGATAATGATTACAAAGTGAAGTAGTTTAGTTTGTGGATGTTATTGATGTTAGGATTTCTTCTGAATGTGTTTGACATGAAATGCTTAATAATCTATGTGATCGCAGCACATTGCAATTTTTATTAGAAATTATTTTGTACAAATAATTGTAAGTAACAATTTAGGCGCATCCATCATGCATACTACTTAATATCTATTTACAGCTTGCAATATGTATACCTACATGTATTGTACAAAGTAAAGTTAATGACATCTTGCTATTTATTAAACGTAATAGTTTAAAGCACATGCCTTTAGATAGGAGATAAAGTTATTAAATTTTAATCTCTTTAAAACTTAATAAAACATCGCAATAAGGTGTAACGTGTTTCTAAATTATACATAATCTTATATGTTTTGGCGTTTCAATATATTTAGAATTTATCAAATTCTATTTAAAGAAATCTGTGAAAATGTTCTATTTTATACGTCATATTTGTTGGAATATATAATTATATTAATCAGTCTATCTTGTTGAATTCATTAATTGCTTTGTTTCTTTTGAAATTTTAAAGTTGTAACTCTTTCAATTTTAGTAGTGGTAAATTAGTTCTAAAATACAATTGGATATTTAAAAATATTTATTAGCGTCGGGAGGAACATCAACAAGTTACTTAAAAACATTTTAGACGCCTTTGACTATCTTAAGTCTAATTGCCTCTTATCTCGTGTGGTTTATAAGTAAAGCATTTGTGATTGTTACCAAAGTTTTGTGGTTGCTGTAAGTATGTTTTAGCAATCACGTTATTTAGAATTACTCCTAAGTTTATTTAGCTTAAAAATATGCCGTCAATTCCGCAAGGTATGTAGTTTGTAAACATATGTATTTTATTTACATATAAATGCACAGCTTATATATATTATGTTATATTTATCGCACAGCATGATCTGTAAAATTATTTACATTTTAAATATTATATAGTTTATGAAATTAGTGGTTCAATTTGCGAAGAAACCGTAGTCTTAAACACATATTTTTCAGATATTCAAGTGAGTATGTGTACATACTCCTTGCCGTACAGAATGCATAGTTCATAGATCTTCACTTTAAGCGAAGAAAACACAAATTTTGAGATGTGATTTATCTTATTTAGCATTCAGCCTTGCAAACTGCACTCACGTATTCCACACATTGTACCTCTATGAAATAAAAAGATTATATTTTAAAATATTATTCTTGTTTTTGTCTCGACCTTTTTATTTTTCTCTTTAAAAAAATCTTCAATATTTTTTATGTACTTTGTTTCATAAAATATTCAAAATCCATTATCTTCGAGCCATTAAAACGAGGTTCATAACTGACGATGAGGCTGAAAACTGGAGAAAAAATGACATATATGGGATAAAAAAACAAAAATTAAAATAAAACAAAATACAACATGAAGAAATGATTTATTGGAGTTAAAATCCAGTTACATTTTTTCTGAGATGACAAAACATTAAGTTAATGTACACAAATAGAATATTAAACAACTAGGTAAGTACATGATTTTATGACATTCATTACTTTCTAGTTAAGTAAATAATTTGTATTATTATTTTGTATAAAATTCCGATGAGAAATAGAAAAAGAACTTAATTATATCCTTAAAGCTAATTTAAAAGTATTTCACTTCAAGTGATTTGTTTATTCTCCGGTCATCATCTCCATAAATTCTGGAAAACAATAAAAACAATTTAGTTAGCAACACATCATAGTTTTGCATGTTTTAAAAATAAATAAATTATAAGCCAATTAACAGGCTAAAAAGCCCTAATAAATTGGCATTGAATGCATAAATTAAGAACTTGAGTGAGTTGAGAGTAACTTAATAAATAAAGTGTAAGCATGATTTTAAAGTATGATTTAAAATGATTAAATTACTCATGATATTCTGAGAAAATATCCTATAATAAAATCCGTCATCTGTAGAAGAAAGTCATAATAAATAGGTATTATATTTTATTCCATTCATTGCATACAAACTACAAATACGCCAAAAGTAGGCAACTGCATAGCAATTTATTCTTAATTTCCAATAGTTTTAGAAAAAACTCTAATTTAAAAAAAAAATAACTCGGAAACTACCAAAATCGGGCAACAAACATGGGGTATATTAATTAGAATAACCCCCAGATGCGAGGAATCTAAAAAAAAATTTAACGACATTCAATATTATAAATCTTTGTGAAAACCACAAACTTTTGGTAGTCTGTAACATTTTTTCCAACATGGTGTGATGAAGCTCAACGCTTGGATGTATAAAACCTTCATCAAAGATTTCTCTTTCCATAATTTCTCAACACAGAAGGCCTATGTAAATAGAATAGAAAATAATATTCACCATCAAAGTCAACTGTTCCTGATCCATCAGAGTCGATCTCCTCAATCATCATGTCCAACTCATGTTCTGTAAGCTGATCATCCAACTCCCTCAAGATTTCCTTCAAGCATGATGTAGGAATATAGCCGTTGCCTGGTAACAAAAGGATACAGGAATTAATAATATGAACACACGTTTAAATATGCATATAATACAGGAACTGTGCATCAATTACATCAATGAAATTGTGGGGGGAGGGGGTATTAAACAATTATTTTTGATCCTTATTCTTCTATCAGAAGGAATATCATGTCTTTTTCACCTATATTCAGATATAACATAACTGAAAATAGCACAAGATACTTGGTGTACCGATGCAGTGCCCTATGCACCATTGGGTGCGGATAAGGAAAAGTAGTAGTAGTAGAAATAGCAATCTGTACTGGATTAAATCCAGCATTTTTCTACAAATATTTTGACAGAACTTTTTCTGTCAAAAATAAATTTTCTTTTTCAACTTTGGCTTTTCAAGGGAAGTAGGTACAACTCATTGCCTTTAAGGTTGCACCTGAGGCTAATGTAATAAATATTATTGATTTCAAAATTATATTCCGGATTTATAGATTGTCATCAAATTCTAGGAAAAATTAGTTTTATATATTTTTCTCTTAATTTTACATTTAAAAAAATATATATTTTGCTGCCACATTTTCTGTGCGCCGCCACCGGTAACTTGGTACCATGTTGTAATGCCCGCTGTATACGGGATAGTTTCTTGTTCAGAAAACTACACAGTTTCTTGTTCAGAAAACTGTGCAGTCTGTCAAACTTCTGTCAAAAGACACGCTAAATATGTGTATTTTTGAAACGCGATTGTAAGTTATTATCGTATGTTTGCTCTCAGGAAGTTGACTTGTATTTGAAATTGTATATTTAGCTAATAATGTAAATATGTTATTGGTTTTTTACGTATTTAAAAGCATACCTAAACCAATGTATACTTAAACGTTTACATAAAAAACATTAACTGTCATGTCAGCTTAAATCTGACATAAGCACGCAGTTTTTTAAACAGTTTTCGTTGTATACGGGACCGTTTTCAGACTGCATAGAATACTGCGCAGAAAACTGTCCCGTATATAGCGGGCTTTAGTAAAGGGCAAAATACAATTTTTTGCCTTGGTATGTGAATGTGTCTGTAAATTAGGGTAACTTACCATCCTTATCATACAGCCTGAAGGCTTCCCTCAACTCCTTCTGCATGGCCTCAGCATCTTCCTCAACAATGAACTTGGCTGCCAGCGTCACGAACTCGTCAAACTCCAGGCGACCAGATTCTGTTGCAAGTTTCAAATGTTTTAGTTTATTGCATCTAGTCACAGAGCACCTTGAATTAGGCAAAAAGCTGAACACAATATTTTACTCATGTTGTTATGCAATCTTCTTAACGTGGTCCAAATTAATTTATTTTTAAATTAAAATTCAGTGATTATTTCATTTGAGATTTGATGTCTGTCAAATTTTGGTGCTTAGGTTACTAAGTTTAAAATATTTGCAGTCACACAAATACTTTTTTTTTAATGAAAAATAAAATTGCAATTAATTTTAAATTTCATCACAATAACATCAAATAATGTAATTATATACATTGCGAGAAGAAAACATCACGCATCATTGCTCATAAATTTAATGATGTTATTACATTAAAGCATTGAATAAGCAATAAGCACTGGTCTCTGAAAAACAAAAAATAAATGACGACTTTATACCTACAATACATGGTGTAACAAAACTCGTAGTACAACCCGAAAACTGGTGAATCTACATAGTATTTGGAGACGATTGTGTAATATGACTTTTTAATCTGAGCTTGAAAAAAAAAGTATGGCAGATTAAGTAAAACTGTTCAAATTCTTATTAAAACGCATTTTTTATTTTTGTTTTCTTTATGGATAGTATTAATTTGACTAAACACATTTTATTTGATACTATAAAAAAATTACGAAAAAAAATCAACTTCGAACTCAATTTTCTCGAAAACTGCCCTCAGTTTTACTCATTCAATTTTACGAAATCGACTCCAAATATTATGTAGAATCACTGGTTTCCTGCATCGAGTTTTGTTACACCCTGTATACCATGTATAGATAGTAGGCCGCGCACAGAAGTAAAAAAAAACATTGTCATTTTCAATATATTTGGTTTTGAATGAAAATGATAAAAAATATATTTGAAACATTGATTATCCCTTAAAATGGTTCTGAAACGCTGTTTCTCTGCGTTATGTGTATAACACACAATAGCAAAAATTTAATATTTAATTTGATTGTAAAAATACGTGGAATCTACCCACGTGACACTAAAAGTATGACATGTCTCGTGTTTTATCGAAAATAAAGTGGAAAACTCAAATTTATTGTAAAAATTGTGCTCTGCTGTTTGCCTAAATTAAGGTGCTTAGTTACATTAGTATCTTGAGAAGAGAAGTTACGCTAATGTTTTATTATATTACCCAATCCATTTAACAAGCGAATAATAACAATTAATTGTAAAAGTTGCGGAATAGTAGTTATCAAATCTTACTAACCAAAGGGTGACCGCCATATTACCTTTGCGACCAACCATAATATTACCAATATGCTTTGCGAAATATTCAGTATTGAAATTTGGTTCTTGCAACTGTTTCATCCTCCACATAGGGAGCGGATAGGTTTAGTATGATGCTCTACATATAGAAGGTTCGTCATAAATCACAATTTAATATTCTTTTGCTATCTGTCATCATACCATATCCGATCCCTATGTGCTATGTGGAGCATATGAATTGGACAAGCTGCATCCAAGCCAAGCAATCGGCCGCCAGTTCCCATGCATTCCAAGCAAGGTCCACGTCTTGCAGCTCCAAAGCAAACTGCCGACGGATTCTCAACAGTGGACATCCAGGACGCCAAGAATCTGATGCCTTGTAAAATAGGCAAGCATGTTTAAGGCTCTCGGGAGGTATACTTTGTATATAGCCCAGCCAGCCAAAACGCCTTCGCCAGATTACAGTAGATACCGGGGGTTGCTGCGTCCGTGCACACCACACCTAATATTCTTATGAGACACATGTTCTAAAAACTCAGAAGTCTGGACCTTTGCCTCACTACTTTGCTCTGTACGGATAATTTAAAATGATTAACTCACTATCGGCGTCAACTTCATCGATGAGTTCCTCCAGGATCCTCTTGTTGAAGGGCTGTCCCATCATGCGGAGGATATCCCCCACCAGGTCACACGGTATACTGCCCGAGCGGTCGCGGTCGAAACCGTTGAACGCCTTCTGCAGTACTGTGTAAACAAAAACCAAAATACAATAACCATTCAAGGCGAGAGAGAATCTTCAGCGAAGTCCACTAACTTGTCAGTGAGCTGCGATTGCATGAAAAATCTTATTATTCATTGCCAGAAATCAATTTCTTCTAAATCAACCAAGATAATCCAAGCCGGTGTAGCGTTTTAAATTACGAAAAACCCTTTTTTCAAATCAAAAGAATGAAATTACAATTAGCATAAAATTGACAGCCAGTTAAGTTTTGTAAAATGATATTCTCGTATTGCGAAACAAATGGAGCCATTCATTTTGTTCTCAAAAGATATTTAACAGACGTTAATCATTTTGGAGATCTTCCAAAAATTAATCATTTTACAGAAGATGCTTAAAAAACTAATCTTTTATAATGCTGCCAAAAATTTCAATATTTAGCCTAAAAATGAGCACATATCGACCATATGTGTACTTATTATCATTTCTATGACTTTAGTGTAATAAGAACTATATCTACAACGATGCAGGTACTATTAAGAAATTAATATATATAATCAAGAACTTTGAAATGTGATATATTTAACAGTTGTATTTTCATATATTTTAAGCCAAGCTAAGCTGGAGAAGACGTATGAATGTATAGAAAGCAAAGGAAGTGTGCTAGAATAGAGTGGTGTGGCATTCTATCCCCTTTGCCTATATTTCGAGTAAATAGCGCGATGGTTACCGAAAATATTATTGGTAGGTGCATAATATACGTAATTGCAGTCAGGTACTAATGAAAATGAAAATAAAATCATCTCGGCCAAAATTATACAAATTATAAGAATAATGAATGTGTACTATAAACTGTTATTATTTTTAAATATAATTGCAGAGTGACACCATTACCTACACTGAAGATAAATTACCTAGTTTTTGGCAAGCGTTACAGTCTGTAATGTATCGTATTTGTCTTATCTTTATCTTAATCCTACTTATATCTACATTATAATATGAACAATGAACACGCAATCGTAATTCAGTGGGAAATGAAAACATGCCAATTAATAATTAAGCTTTCTTCAACTTTTTATAGTACCTACTCAGACAAAACAAAGTGCCAAAAGCGATAAAACTAATATCGTTAAAACAAACCACAAAATTAAATAAAAAGAAAGTTTAAATAGATAATTAAAGCGATAACCTGTATTTAAATAACTAACTAACTAACTAACCATCACGCCATTTCCCCAAAGGGGTGGGCAGAGAGGATAGAACGCCAAACCACTCTGTCTTGGCATACTTCTCTTGCTTCCTCCACATTCATACATCTTCTCATGCACGCACGTCGATTATTCCGACTTCTTACATGTCCACTTTTAAGTACTTGTCGTAATTGATCATGCCATGTCTTTCTTGGCCTTCCGCGGCATCTACATCCAGGCACACTTGCATTTAAACTTATTTTAGCCGTTCTTTCATCACTCATTCGCTCCACATGACCAAACCATCGTAAAAGCCCTTTCTTAATTTTGTCGATAATGCTTATCTCAGCCTTGCTCTGCTCTAATTTCGACATTTGTACACCTATCATACATAGTCTTACCACACATTCGCCCGAGAGATCGCATTTCAACTGCATTCAGTCTACTTTCATCCTTCTTTTACCAACACCACGCTTCACTACCATACATAAGGGTTAGTACCAGAACTCCATTATGAACTGCCAATTTAGCCTCTTTTGATAAGCACTTATTAGATACGACCGACTTTAAGGCACCATTAACTCTGTTACCGGCACTAACCCTCCTTTGAATGAGTAATATAATGTAATATAAAATGAGTAATATAATATTTATATATATTGTTTGTTATGCCACCATTAGTCTGGTAGTGATATATTTAGTTTTGCAGATCTGTTCCAAAACTGTTATCCGCGAGAAAAATATTTGGATCAGATTGAATCATATAGGGGTTTAAATTTAAGAAACACAATATTTTTTTTCCTGGATTTTAGTACATTTACATCCATAGATGCGTTTGTGTGGAATAAATGGATTGGATAGACTATAATTAAGATGTTGCAGGAAGTAGTTGGAGAGGGGAGAGGAAGTTGGAGCAAAGTTGGTAATCTGGCACACCAGAGGTCATCAGCCCCGTCTATATCCGTCCCCTGAACTGTGGAGGCTTCCTCCACATTCATACATCTTCTCATGCACGCACGTCGATTATTCCGACTTCTTACATGCCCACTTTCAAGCACTTGTTTTACTTGATCATGCCATGTCTTTCTCGGCCTTCCTCGACTTCTACATCCAGGAAGAGTCGCATCATATATTTTTTTAGCCGTTCTTTCATCATCCATTCGCTCTACATGACCGACCAACGTAAAAGACCTTTCTTAATTTTGTCGATAATGCTTATCTCAGCCTTGCATTCTGCTCTAATTTCAACATTAGTGCACCTATCATACATAGTTTTACCACATATTCTATTAAGTATTTAAACATCGTTTGATTGAACAAAAATATTCAAATACAGTGATATAAAATATTTACACTTTTTTAAAAGTATCACCTGTAATCGACTGCTTAAAATGTCAAACAACGTTATCTACAACAATTTTTTTAAGGGTGCTAACCAAAAACATGTTTACGCTAAATTTAACTCTCCAAAACTCGATATGGTTGATGTTGGCAGATCTTAAAAGAACCTACAATAGATTGGCCTAAAATAAATTGAGAATAATTAAGCCTATAAGTAATTAGGTATTTTCGAAAACGAAGAAAAATAATTTGGCTATTTGTACCTAGATAACGTTATCTAACGATTTAAATTGACTTATCTTAAAAATTGTTATTGTATTTGTATGATTTTTATTTAGCCTTAAATAGCCTTAACTTACCAAGGATTTGACTCAGCCTACTTGAAAACTAATAAATATTTTGTATGTAATGAAAGATTAGGTATACTATAAGCTTGAAAACATTTGCTCTACCCATGTAACTCCATAGTAACAAAATTCGTAGTACAACCCGAAAACTGATGACTACTTTGCAGTCAAATGTGTAACATAACTTTTGATTCTGAGCTTAAAAAAAATCCACTAGTTAAAGCTTAAAATGTCACAAATTCTTATTAAAATGCGGTTTTTTATTTTGTTTTCTTTATGGATAGTATTATATTGACTAAATATATGATATTTTATAACAAAAAATCAACTTCGTACTCAATTTCTCGAAAACTATGGGTCAAATAAACATAAAAAATTCTACAAAATCGACTCCAAATAACCTGATTTAGATTGACTGGTTTTCCCGGCACATCGAGTTTTGTTACACCGAAGACAGGCGACTGAAGATTACTTATTGCTCCTACAAAAAGCTGCATGGAAACAAGCCTATCTATAAGATTGAAATAATATCTTTAATCTTATAGGAGAACAAAGTAAGATCCATTATCTTAATCAGTGTTATGAAGATCGTTGGCTAAATGAATTCTATCGCGTAAAGTGTAAACGAAACCCGATGAAATGCGTCTGATTATTTTTCTGTGTTCTGTGGAAGATTTAAAAATAATGTTTTCATTGTTTACAGACGAGTATTTCTGTCTTGAAACATGGCTGATTAATTCCGCATTATAGGCATGCTATTTATTTCTCATTGGACAGCATAAATAAGCGCTCGACGGATCGCTCGATATTAAAATGGCGGATGCTGTTTATATCAGTTTTTAAAGACTCTGGTGACGCAATTCATCTGCTGGACGAGATGTATTTTTCCGATTTTTTTCATAATTTAAGTAAGTTTTTATTAGATATAAAAAATGCCCGCCTTGCGATGTAGAGTTAGACCGTTGCATGAACCATGGGCACGAGGTTCGATTCTCAGCGGGGCCAATATAAATTCACTAAAACATTTGACCATATTGTGTTAAATTTACCTAATGTCTGAGTTTTTAAATATTTTAATAATGACCTTGTCGGGAATTGAGCCCGCGACCTCGGAAGTCAAACGCTTTAACCACTACACCAAGAAGCGGACTATTTGTTTGAATGTGTTTTTCACATGAAAATATTTCATTTGTGATACCTTGGATTGGCTCTGAAGCGTAAGACTGATCTTCTTGTCGTCATGTAATACTTGTGGTGAATATAAATACTTATCTTGGTGTACCAATGCAGTGCATTATGCATCATTGGATGCGGATAAGGTAAAGTATTGATATGAAAACGTTAACGTTGAAAGTTGAAACCTGTATAGAAATTTTGGTTCGAAACCAGCTGTGCCGTAACTTGATTTCTACTTTCTATTTTTAGCCAAATAATATGATAATAACACAAATAAATTAAAAAGCGTCTTAAATTCAAGGATGTTTAAACACTTACATCTCGAATAATTTAAATGCTGTTTTTCTAAAATGATGTAAAAATAGTTGGTGAAGTTTTAAAAACAAAAAAACACGTAAAGTAAATATGCATTATTCTATCATTTCATTGTTTTTCGCAAAAGTTTGGACGAGAGATGAAAACAATGTCCGCCATATCATTGTTTGATCAACAAATGGGCGAATAAAATTAGATTTTGCGGGATTTCCTCTGTAAAACAAAAGCTGTTCAGTGGTTTGGGGATTTTTATTGATTGTTTACTGCAGACTCGATACTTGAAGATCACAATCGAGCTTTACTGTCCGTTTTCATCAACTACAGCCCGTTTCGCGCCTATTTCCGCCTCCAATCCGAATAATTTACAGCGCTCATCCTACGGTGCAGCGCGGGAGTTTTGAATATGGAAATAAATTTCGAACAAAATAGGTTCTAAAGCTTAAAATTTAAAGTAACAGGAAAAACAGAAGTGTAATTTATTAATTTAATTTCATTTCTAGAACATTTCCCATATAAAAACTTGAAGTGGTACAATGCTATGTGTATTAGATAATATGTCTCCATAACAACTATTGTGACAGTACCAACAAAGCCTAGTAAAAGCTGTCATAAGTACCATGTTCACTCCATTTCCCATTATATAAAATAGATTATATTATATGAACATCCTTGGTGATGAATATATTTTCAAATCAACATTGTGTGCATTCGTTTGTTAAAATACGTTTTAAAACATAATTTCACAACCCTATTTCATATTTGTCCTGCTTAAAAAATTTAAACTTATTTAACATATTAACTTTTGAACTTGATATTACGATAAAATTGAAATCCCCGATCCATTAGGTAAAAATATCATAACTTAGCAATCATCTTAATCTTAATGGGTTCGTATTCCCAGATGAGTGTTTCTTGGTAAGCAGATGGCCAAAGAGGAATATTGGTTCAGAAACATTCAAATATTTATATTTTCTTTACTATGAAATGCTAATAATATCCACATCTTTTTTACATACAAATTATAAACATAAAATCTGTATTGATTGAGTTGGCATTAATTTATTTTATAGAACTCAATATTACAATCAAACAAGACTTTGGTTCTATTTTTTATATTTTATTTTGTACACTACATATCGTGATAATTGTTTCCCCTTGTTAGGGCATTATCAAACCGTTTGATGTTGACCGTTAACCTGTGCACCTGTACATTACATTTTACATACAGGAAAAAGTGGTGCGGCAAACAAATAATTGTAATCAATATAATATACCTATAACCTATAATGATCAATTGGTGAACAAAATAAGTAAGTAAGAATAATAAATTGAAACAACATGAAAACATTTTAAACCTTAAATTATTCAGGGTATACTGGAATTCCTCATTTTCTCATCTTAAAAATTGAACTGAGCATATGAACTGTATTTTTACATGCATCATTAGCAAATTGCACATCATTATAATATGCATTTTACAAAATAAACAGTATTTTGGTCGACAGCTCAAGCTGTAAATTTCGAGTTCAGTAAACTTTGAAAGTTTAGTAAACAAATCCCCGTCTCCTCTGTTTGTGGAATATGAGAATTTAATTAATGAATGCCCCTCCTGGCAACTTGTCAACATATTCCCGGTAAATAGATTGATTCCTGGCGCGAGAAAGTGGGATGACTGGTCGCTATGAACAAGATTGATTTCTGGAGGTATTAAACCGGATTACAGAATTGCCGCTTTTTATTTTGGCTGCTAATTTGAAAGCTGTCTAGAGATCGGATGTTACTCGTTTAAAACAAAATTCCGCCTTTATAACTCCTGCATCACACCTGTTCTGCGAATCGTGGCACTTAACCAGGGCCCAAGATAGCAGACTTCTGAGTGCAGAGAATAGGTGTCTTAGAATAATTTTAGGTGGGAACACAGAGGTAAGGCAACGGACACAGCAACCCTTGGTATCTACTGTCATCCGGCGAAGGCGTTTCGGCTGGCTAGGCCATATACTAAGTATGCCTTCCGAGAGCCTTAACCATGCTTGCCTATTTTACAAGGCATCAAAGCTCCGGGACGTGGACTTGACTCGGGAGGATGCACGGGAGCTGGCGGCCGATCGCTTGGCCTGGAGGCAGTTTGCGGATTCCATATGCTCCACTAGGGAGCGGATATGGTATGATGAATTTCGTAAGAGAAAGGAAACACACTAAATTAACTAGACTAGTTAAAATCTAAAGAAACACATATAAATTTATAGATTCATTTATACGATATCAATGCAATTGCTGGGAATCAAATAAAGGCAATTCTCGGTCATTTTAATTCCTAATAATATTTCAATATGAAAAGTTTTTTTTAACAATTTTGAAAATGAAGAAATGCAGCATATTTATTCCATTGTTGAATTATTATTTAAAATTATTGAGTACTCACCGGCAATTTGCTCTGGGGGAAGATCTTCCTGTTAAAAAAAAATAAAAAATACGTATTAATCAAAATCTTCTTCGAGAAAGAAAAATATTTATTTATTTATATTTGGACCATAGTCCTATACCAAAAAAACTCAACGGCTTTTAGTATTAAGTCCATTGGATCTAACCCGGATTTCCGATAAATATAACCGAAATAAGTTAATGTACTCCGCTGATTAAAATATGTTTGATCATTAATTTGTTTAATATGAGCTTTTATGGCAATTTAATTTAACTTCCATAAAATGTATTACTTTAAAGGTTTCACTTCATTCACATTATAAAACATCGCAAAAAACATTAAGTAAATCACTTAACATATTAAATCTAATAAATTACGAAATATATCTAATACGCTAAGAAAATATCTTTAAAAAAGAATTACGTGCGTTATTTAATTTTATCCTATTTCATTCAATTTAACCAATGTGTTGTGCACTTAATTGGTGCTATGTTATGCATATTGCTTTGAAATATTATCGTTAATTTTTTATTCATAGCTCAGTGTGCACAACATTCAAAATTTAAATAATCTTAACGTTTATGTATCATGTTAGGTATCTGTAACACCTTCATTTAATAAAAAACAGCATTCAGAAAAATTATTTTGTTTTTTGTTATATAAATTTGTTTATTTTGGTTTTCCTACTCTCCGAAGTTTTGATTTACATTCTAACAACACAACATTTCACGCACCATTTTGTTTGGCGATGTAGGATCAGTAGGGCACAAGAAACACAAGCACTGACTGCGGCGGCTGATAGTTTGCGACGCCTTCCGCCGCGGCGTCGGCTTTATAGGGCGCCGCGACGGAAGCAGCAGGAAAGTGGGTATTTTTGGCAGGAAACTTTCAGTCGAAGAGCAACCACTGGTGACTACAACCAGATACTCACGATACAGGACAATAAATGCCATCGAGATATGCGAGTTTGTGCATTGTCTTTGAGAGATTTGTGAGAAAAATCTTTAACAAAAATGTAAGAGCCTCAAAAAGTTTTTAAAAACTTTATTGTAACCGCGTCTTAATTCATACACTTAACGCGTACCTACCTTTGTTAATGAAATGGAATTTAAATTGTATTCTTAGTTTTTATATATAGAGGTTATAAATCAATATATTATCAAGAATGCAGAGAAATGCATTTACAATAATTATTACCTGCCATTATACGGCCATTAATAAATTCACTATTGTGCTTTTGTTAACTAAAATATGACTAAAATTTGTAACGTTAAAAATTGAGAGTAATATTAAAATAATTACTTACGTATTTCATTATCATTATACTATATCCGCTCCCTATGTGGAGCACGTGGATTTCACAAACTGCCTCCAAGCCAAATGATTGGCCGCCAATTCCCGTGCATCCTCCCAAGTTAGGTCCACGTCCTGCAGCTCTGACGCAAACTGCTTACGGATTGTCAGCAGTGAATGTCCCAGACGTTGCATGGTTAAGGCTCTCGGGAGGCATACGTAGTATATGGTCTAGCCAGCCGAAACGCCTTCGCCGGATGACAGTAGATACCAAGGTTGCTGCTTAAGTACATACTATGTACATGTACATATATGCATACGGTACTACATGATTGTTTCTATCCCCTGGCCCAGAAACTTTAATCTAAATTTATCTTAGTACAGACAGTAAAATAAATATTGGTTTAAAATTAATAAGGATTAATTGAAAATAGTATTTTATAAGATTGCATAAATTTCTTTTTCACATTTAAAAACTGAATGTTTCATAAACTTGTTGTTATGTTAGGAGTGTGTGGATGATGTTTGACATAAGAGAATCTCGGATGGATTTGTGTTTTGGCAGTGATGTATTTGTACGCTACGTGAATTTTTCACAAAATGTTACGGTCAAGTATCGTCGTAAATTATAGCTCCGTGAAATTATTACTCATTATTCCTATCTATTAAACACGTGGGTCTAGTAAGCCATTAATACAATGGATAAAAGTTTTTATCGTTTCCTGAAACCACCTGAGTTCAAATGTACATAAACAAATATAACAGCATCTTGTATTAAGGTTTTTAACCTCTTCTGGTAAAGAAAACTGTCAAACATGTCATATTTTTTATTTATAATGTTATTTCTTTTTTTCTGTATTCTTGTTCAATAGAGCATAAAGCACTGTTTGTTTAGAAAAAAGTGGTTCATCTTTATTCTACACGAAGGCAAGATGATCAATTTGTTGTCGTCAGTAACAATTTAACGTGAAATATAAAATATTAAATTTTTTAACCCTTTTGTAGAAAATAATCATTCTGCATGCATAGTGAAGCAATATTACTGATGTTTGATGTTCTTCAATTTCTTAAAATCAGTAAAAATATACAAAGTTTAAATATAGATATCTCGCACACAGCGTGGTCCATATTTCGCAATCAGATAATATAGACAAGATTAGTCAGTTAACATTAAACAAGTTTTATCGTTTGTCGACAGTATCGACTTTCAAAGGAAATATTCGTATATTATACTTCTAAATATCTTAGAGATGGAAAAACTATATTTAATATAATACAATAAGGTTTCATTATTTATACCTTCAACAAATACAGTAGGGACAGTAAAATGCATATTTTATAGATTTAACATGCGTTTTTTAGCACCGGAGATGTTAGATATCCCTAATAAAGTATTAAAAAATAAGTTAATTATTACCTATCAGTTATATCTTGTAACGCCTTGAGTGCAAAAATGAAGATAACTTAAGTTATGCTCATTATAACAATAATAATTATATTGTGATATTGTAAACTGGTAAAAACTTAGGGAAATTCTGTATCTTTTAATTATTATTAATCTTGCTTATATCAGTAATCAGCTCCCAGAATAGTAATGCTGTTTACAAAAGAAAACTTTCGGGAGCTTAATTTTATTTGTTTTTGTGAAGGAGAAAGCTTGTTCTAATACAAAATTAATTTTGCGAATAAAAATAATGTGGTAGGTCCCAGCGGAAATTCTGATAAAACATGTTTTTGTTTCCACAATCAAAACAAAACTTGATTATTAGATAACTCATAAATCTATTACGAGTACAGCTGTACAGGCTGGGTGTGTAAATATATTTATTGAGTAAGTTATTGTAAGCTGGATTTCAGGAATCTCACAAACAATTGTAATTGTACACAAGTTTTTGAGATCGGAAATTTACGGTTTTACCGCTCTCTACACTTGACTTGATTTTATTGCGAAATCGTAAATACGACGATCACATTCCAGGAACTCGGCAAAGTATTGGCCATTAAATCCTATTTTCCTTTGTCATTGAATGAATGGTTCGGAACAACAAACAATGAAATTTTGTTGCAAGTCTGAAAACTGACGTCAAATCATTTTGCAGCGAGGAATAAGAAGAAAATTAAACATGAAATCAAAATTTCGTCTATAGACATTTAGTTTAAAAAATTCTGATATCTACTCTGCTAAAATATCCATAATATTCTATGGATTCAAGCAAACAAAGAGATTAAGAAATCTCGTTCTTATATTCTTATTTTACTTTTACTAATTTCAGCATGCAGATGAAGACTTCAATTTTATAAAATTGGGTACCCGCATTATAATGCTTTTTCAGGCTAGTGTTTCAGAAGCTGAAAGTTTTTTCAAATAGTTTGTTTGAAGGAATCTCTATCTCTAAGAGCATAGTCAACATCAATACTACGTTCATGCCAACAACGACAGCGAATTTCATCCTGGAAATAGTTTGTTTGCAGTTTTCTGCTTTCCAGTACGTTGAGAACAGCCACTAGCTACACAGATATAAAGTAAACATAATATTACAACAGACCCCTTTTGTTGCCGGTAAGCGGTTACCGGATAATGATTTATCCTAAGGCATTAATACGAACAGGGTATAAATAGCACCATACAGTCAATGTTTACTGGGAGCGGTGTTGCGTGTTGCATGTTGCCTTTATCGGTCGTAGCAGGGTTGGGACTTCTTGTGTCTGTTATCAAGTTGTTATTATTCATGTTATTCATAATTATTTATGTGATAAAATGGTCAAAAATTATACTATTGTGTCAGTATTTTTAAAATCGCGTCCGTAGCACTAACCAACTGAACTTATGTATGCTGCGGCATTTGAACTCCATGGTCTGTAAGCCTATCACCAATCATCATAATATATTCAAAAATAAAACAAATGTATCGACAGTGTCCACTGTGGCATTAAATTTAAAATATATGTACGTCGCGTTTTACGTAAAAAGGCTGTTTTTTATAAGCCAAATGCGTGTATGCAATATGCTGAGTATTGGTGTGCGTTTCAGGAACTTTCAGGAGCTTCTGAAACTTATTTCAATAATTAATTTAAATACGGTTCTGGATAAAAATTAAAACACACATCGTGTAAATTGAATTTGCATCGAATAAATGATTTGTGCTAAAAAACCGTTTTCAGCAGATATCATGAAAGGTTTTAATGAAAATATTACTGGAAACGTAGCTGCCATTACTGAGTTAGCAAACTACCAAACCTAGACACAGTTTGTGATCTCCATATGCTCCACCAAGGAGTCAGATATGACAATAGAAACATTTTATAAGTGTAAGGAATCTCAAACTTGTAATGTATGTAGAAAGGAACCACCGCCATTGAACGGAAAATCTCGCGGAGAGCGCAAAGATCAGCTGTTATACCGCATTTGATCTAAACTACCTCTTTACTAAGTCAGCCGTTGTTAGCTGTCAGCCCTGGCTCATCTAGAATTAACAATAACACTACAATAAAAGCAGCTCGCCCAACGTCAACAGTGATATAAAAAGATTGTGGAAGCAGCAGTAATGGAGGATCGGCTCGGTCTGGGAACAGTATAGTACTTAACTAGACCGAGTATAGCTGCTGCGCTGCTACTGTACCTAGCTCCCAGTGGATAGTATTCCCTGGTACCTACTCTAGTCACCAGTCAAGTACCCATCTAGACGGAAATAAATTACGCATTGAGCACTTTTCAGCGGGCGACAGGAATTCAAAATAAGAATTCGAACGGAATTATTTTTAAAAAAAAGGAAAAGTGCTTACGCAAATAGCCACGGAGAACTTTCTTTTCTTAAATAGCTACCACTAGAATACATCATTTTTACAATATCTACCTAATGT
Source organism: Micrasema minimum (assembly GCA_022494985.1). Lineage (NCBI taxonomy): Eukaryota > Metazoa > Arthropoda > Insecta > Trichoptera > Brachycentridae > Micrasema > Micrasema minimum. The sequence continues at coordinate 39,551 of JAGVSP010000322.1, forward strand.
TTAATTACAAAATAAAAGTTTGAAATTTTTTCAACCTTTTTCGTAATTGTAATCATTCTCGAACATAACATGCTATGATATAATTCAAAATGAATACAGATTACAACCAAACCAAAGTTTTCGTTTATACGGATATTTTTATTTTTTCATAATATGAATTTAAAACATTGAAAAAAAAAGAAATTGCACATAAAAAGGGCCAGGGAATACAATAAAAGGGCTAAGATCACACTCAGTTCACTAAAGATTAGTAGAGGTGCATAACGCATAACTATTGGGAAGGGTGCAGGTGCAGGATGGTTTGCAAACGTCGCGTAGGCCCATTAAATATTCCATACAGTTTTCGTTTTAAACGGGACAGTTGCAAACTGTACAGTTTTCTGTCCCGTATAAAGCGGACTTAAAATTTTACCAAATCTACAAACTCGACAATCATAAAGCCTGTCTTTCTATGCAATACGATTAGGTAAATATGACAGAAAATAATTAAATGATTTCTCCGAACATCGCAAATGAACTATTTGCGTTCTTATGATACACACAAATATTTCATTTTCGGTACTGCTTTCATTTGACTATTTAGTCGGAAATAACTGTGCCAGAAAGTAGTAACAAGTTGGTGTGATGTGGGATTTGAACCTACGGATCCGGAGTCCACGACTCTAACGCTTGACCACAATCTGGTTCAATTTATACGATAATCCATTTTTTTAACTATCAGGTAGGTAATTCCTTTGTCGTTACAATTCATTTTCCTTTGATAAATAGAACCATCAGCCATCTCAGTTTAATTTCCCTCCATATTATTATTATAGTTCAACCTCCTTGTTTAAATACTATATCCAATAACGATTAGGTATATTTTTATATCGAGTAGTATGTAGAATAAAATATATATGTTATATTCATACCTTTCATCTACCTTTAAAATATTTGTATGGACTGGCTTTGAAACGGAAGACTGATAATTTCATTTTGCCTTCATGTAACAAATTTATCAAGATTCACAGTTCTCGGTGAATCGGTGCAGTGCCCTATGGATACGGATAAGGGAAAGTAGTATAATATGTGGTATTTATATTTGATTTGCAAATGAAAGGTTAGTCTTTGTGATAAGTAAGTCTTACAATCAGTGATCAAGATAGTCTGCAAATTAATGATCTTCTGAAGCAGTCAAATTAAAAGACGTTTTAGAGGAATATTTGATTAATTTCTTTAAAACTGATTTAGTGAGAGACTTTATTATTATGGTCGGAAACAGAGATTAAGTGATTCATATTATAGTCCATTATAAATCTGGAAGTGTCGTAACTACCTCCCACTTTGTATAAACAATTCGCCTTCTGAGCTGCGCAGTACACGATTTATTATTGTTTCTTTTTTTATTTACATTGGGTGCTTTAAATTTTAATTTGAATGGGTGCGGTGGTGGCCCAGTGGGTAGCGTCGCGGTCTCTAAGTCCAAAGATCGTCGGTTCGAATCCCCACTTTGACACGACTCGATTCCTATTTTCAAGCACAAGTCGCTTAGGCTTTATTGAAAATAGTAAATACAAATTGAAATATGTGCAAATATCATAAGATTGCATAGATTTCTTTTTTAAATAAGTAAAAAAAAAAAAAAACTGTGTGCATACAAAATTGTTTATAATAAATAATAATGTTTTGGTGGTTAAACTACTTCTACTCTCCTTTATCCGCACCCAATGGTGCATAGGGCACTGCATTGATACACAAGTGCAGCGAATCTTGATCATTGTTACATGAAGGCAAGATGATCAGTCTTACGCTTCAGCGCCAGTCCTAGGTATCACATATACGAACTATTTTTATGTGGAAAACGTATTCAAATATCGCAGATGCTAGCATTGCCATATTTTCAAATAATGTCAATAATCGTGTTTATCTCTTATCTCCGCCGAGAACATCCGAAAAATTGTTATCGACAGTCCACCAGCGCTGCGATCCTACTAAGGTTTAAGACACTTCTGCGCATACGAATTCAGTACAAAATCGTATGCGCAGTAGTTCAACAAAATTAACAGAATCGCAGCGCAGGGATCCTGCCGTCTTTATTTATTACCAATAATATATAAGGAAGACAGCAATTTTTTGTAACAAACACAAGAAAAAAAATAACGATTTGGTTTTGTACATCCATATAATTCGCGTTTTTATGTTTTGGAATCGTTATAGGAGGTTTGGAACAAAAATAAGTCCATAGAAAATGTCAGACAGCAGACCGAAATGTCAAATACAATACAAAATCGACATACAAAAATAATAAAACTTTTCGAGTAACTCAAATAATAAACCCCAGATTAAGTTGATTTTAAATCTGTAGAATACTGGAAACTGTGTTATAAATAAAATTATTTTGCATTAACAGTTTCCTGCGATATAGTTGTCACCAATACAACATAATTATGGATAAATACAATGTGTTATCTTTCATAGGAGAAGGCTCTTTTGGAAGGGTTTTTAAAGTAAAGAATAAAGAAACAGATGGAATATTTGCTCTGAAAGTTATTAGAAAGGTAATCGGTCAATAATCGTCCATATTAACTACTTATAAAGTGCCTAGAAGTTATGTAGTTATAAAGTATCTTAAGTAACCCAAGTCCGAACTGTATTATCATTTCAGAAAGGGCGTTTCAACAAAAGATTTAAAGAATCTTCGCCAAGAGTGTGATATACAGCAGCATTTGCGGCACCCGAACATCATTCGAATGATAGAAAGTTTTGACACAGATACAGAACTGGTCGTAGTGACAGAATTTGCTGAAAAAGATCTTCACGGAGTTCTGGGGAAGGAAGGATGTCTACAAGAAGCTAAAGCACAAGTCCTTACTTGGGATTTGATATCTGCAATGTATTATTTACATTCCCATAGAGTTTTACACAGGTTAGTGCCAAATTTATTACTTACTACTTACTAGTACTTACCATGTATACATGGTAATACGTAATTTGCTTAGATTATAAAAACTGATTGGAATCAATTTTTTTTTATAACTTTATAGGTAGGGCATTCAGTGGGTCAGTTAGTTTTATCGCACGTCTTCTAAATCTTGATATATTGTAATTAGTATATGTGATTGCTTTTTGAAGTAATAATTAGTTGAATATTGCACTCTCTATCTCAGTATTTTTGTTTCTGTGACTTATTTTTCACACAAATACTACTTATAGTCGCTAGATATAAGTAATAATAATTATTCCGCTCAATGGTTTTCATCAACAAGTAGGTAGTTATTGCTTTTAAAATTAGGCATCTTATACTATGCTATAGTGCTTCAAAAGTTCTGAACTAAAAAAGGTCCATAAAAAATCATAAATCGTTCTGCAGATACCAAGCGCATTGGAAAACTAGCCCTGTATTGAAAATTTGACTGATTTATCACAAGCCTTTGGCAGAATATAATGTTTTGTTATTTTCCAGAGATTTAAAACCACAAAATGTTCTGATTGACTCCCGCGGTAAAGCGAAGCTGTGTGATTTTGGTTTGGCGCGTAATATGACAACAGGAACACACGTCCTGACCTCCATCAAGGGTACTCCTCTGTACATGGCTCCTGAGCTGATTGACGAAAAACCCTACGATCATCAAGTAAGTGTACAAACTCAAGACCTTTTAGTTTGAACTTACTTTTACAAATAGATGTAAGTACACACCTTAAAATATTATCATTTTTTAATATTCCTAATTTAAAATGTTACTTAGGTTGTTTTGTATTTACGCAGGCTTAATATTTCTAAGGAAAATGAAAAATTGTGGTGTAGGTGTTATAAGATAAAATTATAATTTTGCTAAATCATAGAAATCAATTAATAAATTTTTCACCAATAGAATTTTTGTTGAAAAATCAGAATAAATGTCAAGTGTACTTTTTAATAATTTTTATTACATATTTATCTATCATAAGAATGGGTATCATAATTTATTTATGTATTTAACATCTAGCTTATTGTATAGTGCAACATTTATGATATCACATTGTATTGTTAAGATTTTTTATTTTACAAATAACATAAAAATTTCGAATCTATGAAAATTTTGTATATTGCTTTAGTAAGAAGTCAGCTTGAATATAACTCGGTCATTTGGTCTCCTTATTACAGGGTTTACGTAAAGAACATTGAAAGAGTCCAACATAAATTTTTTGCGCTTTATTAATTTTAAATTAAATATTCCCATTGTAAACATAAATTATAAACTTTTTAAATAACTTTTTGAATATATAAACACTCGAAAATAGAAGAATATTAAATGATTTGCTCTTTCTGTTCAAAGTATTAAAATCTATGTTGATTGTTTGAGTGCCTGGTCAAGTTACACGTAGTAATGCACTATTTTACTGTAGCCAATCATCAACCAATTACAGTGCTAACTCACCGATACGTAGAATGCACGCACTGCCTAATAAGTTTACTAGCAATATTGATGTTTTCAACACAAATCTAGTGCATTTTAGGGAACAGTGTCTGGATGCCATCTCTGGCGGAAATGAATAGCTACCTACTGTGTAATAATTTAATAATGTCTTTGTAAAAAGCCCTATGGGCGTAAAAACAATAAAATAAATAAATAAAACATGGTGAACTTTTCCAGGCAGACTTGTGGTCTCTCGGTTGCATCGTTTATGAGATGATAGCTGGTCAGCCTCCATTCTCCACTTCATCCTTTGTCCAGTTGGTTCACCTTATCCGTCACAGGCCTGTTCAATGGCCCAGCTTCGTTTCTCAGCAAGTTATTTCATTTCTTCAGGTACTGTTTATTCATTTGCTCATATGTGCACTTTTATAGCTTAAATTTTATTAAAACTCAAACTGAAACTTAAATGTTTTCAGGGGTTATTACACAAAGATCCTACTCTCCGATTTAGTTGGCAAGAGATATTAATTCATCCATTTGTGTCCGGTCACATTCTGATACTTCCCGAACAGACTCCTACAGAATCACCGTTCACGCAACCTCTCTCTCAGAGTCAGAAAGCAGCCAAGCAGTTACAGAAAGAAAGACTCAATAATACAGCTCAAAAGTAAGCAACTTTTAACTCCTAAAATTAGAAAAATTTACAAATTTAACAGTTAAGATAATTGGTATTTTTCGTGTTTTCCAGTGTAATGCCACAAGCTGTTCAAATTCTGGAAAGAAGAGAACAAATGAAAGTAGCGCAGTTTAAACCAGCCGGAGTATCTGAAGGTGTTCCCGTATCAGATGATGATAGTATCCGAGTTGCTAGTGCAATCAGTATGAGAGATAGTCTGCGTACAGATGATGAAGAACTGCAGCTCATCACGGGGGCTCACGCGGATCTTCTCAAACATGAATACAAAGTTCTCAACCAAGACAATTTAATAATTAGTAATTTGAATTCAAACATAGCCCAACTTGCACTCCAACCTAGATGTCCTCTGCCGATATTGAAAGAAAATGAAAAAGAAAAGACCATAGAATCCGACGCTAGTAAAATCGTAGATAATAAAGACATAAATGATACTACTGAAGAAAAAGCAGATGATCACGATGTCAGCAAAAGAAAGTTGAGTCAAAATCTAGATAATTTCTCAATTAGATTAAAGACTGGTGCCAAGAATGATGCAAATATCACCACCCCTGGGCAGACTGCTAGTAACACTTACTCTGGTAAGGCTGTAGAGGTTGAAAAAGAAACGGGCTTGAGTAGAAGTGTTCCACCGTCGTACAAACAGAAACTTCTTCAGTTCTCGCGAGATAAATTTGGGTTCGGAAGTGGTAACAAATTAACGAGAAGTTTGAAAAAATCGTTTAGTTCAAGAATATTGAGAAGTCTGAGAAAGGGCGGAGAATGAGTGAACCCGCTCACGTGACTGCGGCACACATTAGGGCCATGGAGCAGAGTAAGGAAGAAAAGGAAAAGGACGAGGACACAGAAGGAGAGAAGTCAGAAGATGAAGGAGCCCTAAAGGTATCAGAGAAACTCAAGTTGTGTGATATTAATACCAACGATGGACATAACCTCATAGGTGAGTAATAATTTATGTATATATAGTCTGTCCCACAAGAACGGAGGTGGAGTTTTAGTAGTAAATTAAAAAATATCACATTTTCCCTTATTGTTGGTTGGCTACAACGCCATAAATAATTAATTTCTGTGTCTGTAATGATATATATTTTTCCTAATCCTTAAAGAAAATCCCGCATTGTCAAATTCTGAAAAAATTAATATTACGGAGATTACTCATAAATATTTATTGTGATTTATTTTAGATGATGACAGCACACCAATCGAGAAAGATGAATGGTTAGCCTTTATGAAATCCAACATGAAGGAAGTTCTAGAAGGAGATGTAGAGTCTCTTACTCAACAGAACATTGTAAGATAATTTTTCAATATTTAGACATATAATATGAATTTGATCCAGTGATGAATTTTACACAAAAATATAATCTACTTTTTATCAATTATATAAATAAAACATTTTTGATTTTTTGTCCACTGAGTTTATTTAGAGACACGACATGTTTCGGGACACGCAGAACTGTCTTACTTAATAAAGAGAACTTAATAAAAATGGCATATACCAAATACAATGTGGAGATTGCAGCCATAGTTTACATTGGCCAAACAGCTAGAAATTTAAACATAAGACTAAAAGAAAACATCGCCGGGCCTTAACTTCAAATACCTTCTCAGAGTTCGCTAACCATATCATGGAAACGAATCATTCTTTTCACTCACATAATCTCAAACTTTTACATTCAAATATTAATAAGGAAAAAATAATGAACAATTTAGAGAACATCGAAATTCAAAAAAACTTAAATTCAAATAATATATTAATAAATAACATAACCTTTCAAAATACATCACCATTACTTAGTTTATTCCCACTTGTTAGACCCCCTACCCCCCATACCACCCCTCCCACACTTAGCTCCTCCCCCCACCCTTGTCAGTACCTAAACTTTTCATTGTATATTTATCTTCAGTTTTTAAAATACACCTGTAGATGGACAGTTCTGCGTGTCCGAAACATGTCGTGTCTAAAATAAACTCAGTGGACAAAAAATCAAAGTGTTTTATTTATATAATTCAATATGTTATTCCACAATGTTAACGCCGATTCAATAAATACTTTTTATCAGCTAATTTTATTGTCATAAAGTAAAAAATATATTTTGTGTGCCTTGTTTTGAGTTCCTTTTGTTTAAGACATTGATAAATATGATAATAATTTAAAAAATAGATTTCGTTTGGACACATGGATAATTTTTTGAATGATAAATTAATGCATAATATAAATGATTTGTTGGCTTTTTCAGGTGAGCATGGTAGTGGGTGTGGCACGACACACGGGTGCTGGTACCGAAGTTCGTGGCTCCCTCGCTGCCCTACTGTCCCTACCCCTTGTGGCCCCTCACGTGCCACGACAGACCGTCAGCACGATACTCAAGGTAACCATCACCGAAAACAACAGTGTGTTTGTTTAGTAATTTTTTAGTAATTTTACACTTTAATCGATAAGTATTCTGTTTTGCTATGTGGAAGTAAAGCTTGTCCCTAATTTAGTATCTATTGATTTTTTTTAATGAATAATGATATTTTTATGTATTCTGATGTATGAATTGTATAATTTCCAGTCCCGTGGAACCTTACAAGTGCTGACGTGCAGTATATCGGTAAATAATTTAGTTTATTGCTTGAGACCCCTAATTTAGTTAATATTATTGATATGCTGTGAGAATAAGTTAGTTTATGACACAGGATATATACTGATAACGAGAGAAGAATAACTTTGTGGAACACAACTCTACAGAGAAGTTATAACTTTGTTATATTTTTAAACGTGATGTCGATACACAATGATTAATTTCAGTCCCGTGAGGAACCTTACAAGTGAAGAGATGCTGGCGCTGTGCAGACTGACGGAACTCACCACCCAACTGTGTCTCCGTGGAGCACCGTTTGTCCAACAGCTGTGTGATGCGGTGGCCGTCCTGAACACTGCTCCGCTACTCGCACAGTATCTGTCTTTACGTGAGTTATTTTATATTTTTGATCTTCCACTTTTCCGCTTGTGCACTGTGAACACCATAGTATCTACATGTAGATATATCGCAGTTGTGATGCTTATATGACGGTAATCAGTAAATTAATAAAGAAATTCTAACGATTACCGTCATATTGTCACCGTGGAGGTGAGAAGAGCTAAGCCCCATATATTATATTGTAAGTGGGTTAGCACCTTCACCACCACGACGATGATATGCGTGTCCGATAACCGTGATATGTCTACAAGTAGATAAGTTAGTGATCACAGCGCAGATACATCAGACACAGGATATATATTACTAAATTTTTTTAAAATAAATATGTTTGTGATTAAAATATAACAATTTTAAGAAACGATGAACTTCAAAATACTGTATTTTGTACTCTTGTATTGTAGCTGTTCTCAACTTTATCACACGATTACATTACAATACACTAGCATTGTGTAGCATTCTCAAGTAGTATATGTCAATTTTATCAATGTTTTAAAAGTGAAACACTGAAAGAATTTATCTATATTGATTGCGGTCTTTTGATAAATTTTACTTTATATATTTTTTATTTTTCATTGCCGCACATTGTTCCTATGTAAATTTTGTTAACATTATGCCTCTGGCAAATTAAATTTTTATTTTTAATTAATTGTATTTTTTACAGATGAGAAAAGATTGCGCATGGTTCTCAACACCGTAACAATGCTCACCGTCATCTTACAAGACCTCCCCGAGAACGCTGAGCTCGTGGAGTCTGTTCTGTTGGAAGGAGAGTGTATGGACGTGTGCGAGCTGCTGGGCCACCCCAGCGACACCCTGAAGGCCAGGGTCTGCGTGCTGGTCGGCCTGCTGGCGCGCTACTGCTGCACCGCACTGTGCCGGCGGCTCGGGAAGGTCTGGGGCGTGAGGCAGAGGGACGTCCTGGAGAAGCTACAAACCCACCCCAACGATTCGCTCTCCAGGGCGGCCAAGTGCGCTGTCCGAGATCTGTCCAAGTTGTCTTTCTACCAACAGAACACCGGGGTGCGATGACGAATGCGGAAATTGGGAAGGAATAAAAACAAGTCCTCTGTCAGTCCTGTGTCTAACAGCGCTTGAATATTATTTTTTTGGAACCTGTGATATTTATATAGTTTGAAAAATGTTCTTCAGGAATTTAGATTTGTGTTACACGCTATAAAACTGCATATTCTGAATTCAGAAATGACATTATTGATAAAAAATTTGATGATCTTTTTGATTTTATTACATCCAATCAAAATTGTTGGGTTGGTTGACCAATAATGTACAATAAAGTTGGTGTAACTAAGTATTGAAGTAATTTTTTTCTTTATTAATGTAATGTTTTTACTTTATGCTGTTCATGTCAAAATGAATATATAAAAATGTGTAGTACTAACCGATGGTGGCTCAGGCGTCGCCGTCTCTTAGTTTAGAGATCCCCGGTTCGAATCCCCACTCCGCCACGACTCGATTCCTATTTTCAAGCACAAGCCACTTAGGCTTTATTGAAAATAGCGTTGACAAATTGAAATACGTGCAAATATAAGATTGCATAGATTTATTTTTATCTAAAATCTGACTATTAACCATTTTTCTTGTGTCTGTTATCCTTTATACATATATGCTGTCAACTTTAGTATGTGACTTTGTGACGATTCAAACTTATACTTTGATAATGTGCTATTAAATGTGCCATGTGTGAATGTCACAAACAATAAAGTTACATAGAGAAAGGGTTAAAAAATCTTATTATTTAAGACATAATAAAACTTACAAAATTACCCCATTATTATTATTTTTCAATAGGCCATCATTTATGTAGGATGCGTCTATTAATTTCAAGGCATTTTAACCAAGCAACCAAAATAAATCAAAATAAAAAAAGAATGAAACTTCCGAACTCTTTTCTGTTTATGTTTATTTATATAAGATATTGATGTTCTTCTGTGAAATAAAGTCATATTACTTAATCGTTTGAAAATATTAAATAATTTTTAAAAATTCATAGTTTTATTGAATTATCCACGTATTTAAAAAATGGTACACTACACACAAAACTACAAAATCTGTTTTAGCAGCCCTGAATGATTATTTGTTTATTGATTTATTTATTCATTTATTAACGCCCATAAGGCTTTTACATATACGCATAAATCATACAGTAACAAAGATGAAATAACAAAGTACCCACCTAAAGGTAGAAATAAATAGGTAAGTAGAATAATATTTTTTAAATTAAAAATAAAACAAAAGAGCCAAAAGAAAAAATAAAATACACATATTAAGAAAATAACCAAAATTTATGCAATTTCTCCTGAAAAGAGACTTAATATATATGTTTTACTCACTACCTATATAAAATAATTAAAAGAGAATTTCTCATACAGTTTCATTTTAAAAGATGACAACGATGTTTATCTTTTTACTTATATGAATTTATTTATTATGAAAAAGATAAGTAGACTAAAATATTTTAAATTTAACAAAACAAAGAAAGAAAATAAAATCTCAACTCATAACATATAAAATTGTCGACTGTAAAACTATACAATATAACATTTTAATTTATAATATATTTTTTACACCACAATTTGTTAAGGGCACTTAAAAACACGTGTTTGATTAATCGTTTACGTTTTAACTGGTTTATTCCGTAAAACTAATTACACTTATACCATAAAATAGGTTTGCAGGAAAATTCACAAATACCTGTGGAAAGATAACAATTCTTGAGAAAAGCCCGTTTTTCCATTCCCCTACCACTACGATTTGAACACCTCTTCATTGAACAATAATTAATAATAATTTATTATTGAAAATTAATATCACCAAGCACGTCATCTTCGGAAAATATAATAAAGCAAGTAATAAAGTATTTGTTCAAACATAAATACTTGGTAATGTCGTGTTTCTTAGTATAGTATAATGTAACTAGATGATATTATATTGAGATTCTGAGAATTAGTCAGTCCCCTGGTAGGATCTTGAAATAAAGACTCGGTCCGAACAGTTTGACGGAATCAATTCAATGGACGATCCTCTTCACAAATATTGACACGTTTTCCACGACATTGACACAAATTTAATGCGTTTGCCAACTTTGCTGAATTACGCTCGCGTCATGTAACTCTAATTTGCCGCTTATATCTCGATATGTGAAAAGCTCCTTTTGGAAATACAAATTTTGTGACTGGCGGCCGATCGCTTGGCTCGAAAGCGGTTTGTGGACTCCATATGCTCCTCATAGGGAGCGGATATGGAATTATGATGTAGAATACATATATTTGTAGATTATTGGAATATGCCGCGTACAGCCATATTTGATGCAATCAAAAATAAATAAGTTTAAATTACCTACATATTGGAACGAATATCTATCTATCTACTTTTATCTATTTAACCAAATAAAAGAAGTTTAAGTTTTAATCTATGTAGTTTACACATTTAAAAAAAATTCAACTCAATGTTAATATCTAGTTACTTATAGTTGTTTGATCGTTGGTAAAAGTTAAAAATAGTGAATAAATATTTTGAAAATTATTGTTTTTTTTTCCATACTAAAAAGTCTCTTATTTTAAAATTTTAATAAATAATAATTATCAAAAAACAGGCCCAAAATACTAAAAGTTAAAAACCATTAATATTAACATTTAAATTTTTGGATTACATTTATAAAAATTTATGTAGGTATATTGTCTTGGTGATATTTAAAAAATAGTTGGTCAGCAATTACGATGAAATTACGTTTATTTCATTCCGTTCCCTGTGTGGAGGATTTGAAAGAATTCCCAACCTCACGAAACACACTCTCAACTACAAGGTTTAATATAATGGGGTAGCGAATTATTATTAATTTTTGCTTTGTGGCATGATATTCACTGGGTTAAAATTTTTATTGTTTGTTTGTTATTGTTTATTCATCATTTTTCAGCGTCCGTTTTAGGATGGGTTAGAATGTTAAAAATACTTACTTACTTAATAAACGGTTCCGCGGTGCTCCATAACAATTTCGAGGTTGTGTTTTTATTATAAGAGTGAGGTATCTAATAATAATACCGCCCCTAATTTCAAGAAACACAGTTATTAGCATATTATTATAACGTCGTTGCCACTCCTCATATTACCGGAACATAATTTACGACCTCTCATTAAATCCTCAGAGATCAATATAATCGTTACGATGTAAACGATATAAGTGTTGGTTATTTATGAAAACTGTCTAGATTCATTTTTTTATGTTAATATTAACTTTAAAATAAAATTGAGAACTTTTTCAAATAACACTGATTTAGCGATTTTGAAACTAACTAACTAACCATCACGCCATTTTTCCGAAGGGGTAGGCAGAGAGGATAGAACGCCACACCACTCTGTCCTGGCACACTTCCTTTGCTTCCTCCACATTTATACATCTTTTCATGCACGCACGTCGATTATTCCGACTCTTCACATGACCACTATCAAGTATTTGTATTAGCGATTTTGTTTTATTAATATTTCATGTGTGATACCTTGGACTGGTTCTGAAGCGTATGACTGATCATCTTGCCAATATGTAATCAAATGATCAAGAATCACTGCACTTGGTGTACCGATGCAGTCCCCTACGCACCACAGGAAAGATTAGATCTTATTATGTTTTACTATTAATATCTTATTAAAGCCCCCGCAGACTACAGACTTTTTATCGGGCGATAGTTTAATCGGGCTTTTAATCAGTATGAAGATGTATACAAGTGCGCATACTACAACGATCGTTGTTGCATACATCTTCATACTGATTAAAATCGCGACTAAACTATCGCCCGATAGAAAGTCTGTAGTCTGTAGGGGCTCTTAATAAGATATTAATAATAAAACATTAGGGAGATTTAAATTAAAGGGACTAATCCTTCTAAAGGATCATATACTCGACTCGTACAGTGGTCAATTGTTTACGGTAGAAAATTTAATTTGTAACAATATTTGTTATGTTCAACTTTTCGTTATATTGAGTTGAAAAAAATTCTAACGAAAAAAATGTAATATCTCTGGAGTAATTTTTTTATTTTCTCGAAGCGTTTTGAAAAATTAATTAAGGATTGAAAACTCCATCAATTTATTGGTGCTTTTGAAGTATTGGCGTTGTTGGAATCAAATTAATCTGCAGTTAATTCACTATGGTCAGTATTCTTAGCATTTCTTATCGACCGCCCTTTTGAATTGTTTTATTTTCATTATCAATATCCAGAATCATTCAAGTTATTATCAGAGTTAAAGGTTACCCACATGCGCACAACTTGACCCCGCTTAACAGTTTAGCAGAGCGAGAGCAGTGACATACTAACCTTTGTGCTTTCTGAGATATGTCTCTATTTTCTAGTGGTCTCTATTTATTATTATACTTTGTTAACCTTCAATCTCAAACCTGAACTGTAAGGGACATAATAGGCAATACAGAAGAAGGCAATACAGAAGAAGGCAATACAGAAGAAGGCAATACAGAATATTTGTGCTTTTCATAACATTTTGTACCCTTCTGTGTCAGTTTTGTATATTTTCTTTTTCTCTTTCGTCTTTTCAGTTTCGTCAGGATCTTACAGAGTAGGTAGGTATTATTTACTTGATTTTACTCTTATTTCTCTTCATTATTACACTTATTGAGTAGGTACCTGAGCTTTTAATTGCATGCTGTAGGGTTTTTTAGGGATTGTAATTTTTTACTTTGTTTATCTATGAGATATGGTTTTACTTTCTTGATTCATGAATACCTTTTTAATTCAATGAAATTCGGCTTTCCAAAACCTAAGAGCGCTTGTGCAGAAATGTACTTAGTTGTAAAACACATTAATTTAACTAACTAACTAACTAACCATCACGCCAATTAGGGATAGGCAGAGAGGATAGAACGCTATACCACTCTGTCCTGACCTACTTTCTTTGCTTCTTCTACATTCATACATCTTCTCATGCACATACGCCGATTATTCCGACTTTTCACACATGTCCACTTTCAAGTACTTGTTGTACTTGGTCATGCCATGTCTTTCTCGGCCTTCCTCGGCTTCTACACCCAGGCACACTTGCATTTAAACTTATTTTAGCCGTTCTTTCATCACTCATTCGCTCCACATGACCAAACCATCGTAAAAGCCCCTTCTTAATTTTGTCGATAATGCTTATCTCAGCCTTAATATAACAGTTTATCTAAATTTTAAAAATAATGTAAAGAATAACAGTTGTATTATTATTGTTATAGAAATTTTATTATTATTATTTTGTTACAGAAATATTTAAAAAATACATAGATAAAAAGATGTCATTTTGTCCATCATATATACGGAAAATAAACTAGGTAGGTACATGCATAAGAAAAAAATCGCAGTCCTATTTGCTTTTAGGGCAATTGAATTTATTAGAGTAAAGGGCTTTATTATATATAGTGTTATTTAATTCAAACGTTTTACTAACCAAAAAATGTTATAAAATGAAAATCAATAAGAATCTTATCGGAGAGTAACCTGCCCGCGGTTCATATTGTATATTATGTAACACACTATTATACTCTATTGGCAATGAACCTTGTGTTGATATAACATGATTTCTGTTATACATATACTAACATGGCTGACATTACACCAATGATTTTGACACAGTTATAAATGAATATGCCTGACACTGCACTCCACACAGTAAATATGTCACTAACAAATGATTCAATACTCTTACTTAAACAACAGGTGGTTGTATCGTTTCGCAATGAACTGCGACCTGGTGGTTAGTTTTGACGGCGACATCGATCAAGTGATTTGATAGTACTTAACTTGCCTCATTTTCTTACAACGCCAGATCTTTTGATAATATTTAGGACAGATTTTTTAATACCAATTATATTCTAATTTTCTATTATTTCTACAATGCAATGGGAGTGCCCTATGCATCACGGTGCGAATAAGGGAACATTGTAGTTTGCAGTATTCTAATTTCACGCAGAATCCTGTGAAATGAAATTTATATCATCTACACAATGTACAGGGAGTCCCAAACTTATGGGACATGAAGGGGAAGTACCTTAAATACAAACTATAAAGAAAGGAACAACGTAAAAAATGATTGAGTCAGGCGATTTGCGTAAGACAAGAGATATCACATTTTGAGCATTTAATTAATTAATTTACAAAAATACTTACTTAATTGACTACGGCACTTTCATGTGTGTTTTATTTTTATTAAAATGATTAATTTCATGTTGTTCCTTTTTTTAAAAATACTATGTTACTTAAGCAAAGTTATTATTTTTTAGCAATTTTTTCGATTGGCATCATAAAAGTAGGTTGATTTTTTTTTTACATTTAAGTTGGTTCGAATCCCAGACGAAGCAAGTAATTTTTAGAAAATCTATGAATGCAGAATTACTAACTTTTAAAAGTAACATAAAGTCTTCTTTCAGCAAAATACACTATCTACGATATTTAAGGTACTTCCCCTTCATGTCCCATAAGTTTGGGACGCCCTGTATATCTTCGTTTTGAACAATTTTCAATTTGTGTGAAATTCGTTATATTTAAAGTCCTTTAAATATCTGATATTATTGATATCCTAACAGAGACAGAGAAACTCTGGAAGCGAATGTATGACACCAGCATAGAAAATTTCTGTAATGCGGAACGACGTAGACTAGTTCAATATACAGCAGTTCTAAAATTTGTCATATATGGTTATTAGATGATGGGCGGAATGAGGAATGTTGTAGTACACCAAGTGGCCACTTAACCCATCCAATGACAGGTCATAAGCCCTGTAAACGCCTAGATAACCCACATTCGCTTCCAGAGTTTCTCCATCTCTGTTGGGATATCAATAATATCTGATATCGGCCCAGCATGGGTACAATCCAGTAATTTGTCTACAAGTATTTGTATACATTAAAAATGTTGTCTTTAAATATTATCTATTCACTTTGGTCTTGACTTGTTAAACTAAAGCGCACCATGTCTAGAAACTAGAGTAATTATGTAATTTCCCCCAGATCGTAATGTCAAGTTAACTAAAGTTTAATGTCAAGTTAACCAATGCAACAGTAGGTATTCATATGGATCGTGCAATTATTATTATTTTAATGGATAATTTATTAAGCGCCATTTTTGTGAGAAATCCCCTCAAGGGCGCTGTACATTCGATATTCTTAGTTAATTCCATTCCCAATTTATGAATAAAGGATCTGAGACAACGATTATTTAAGAAATGATACTAAATATATACGTAGGTGAAGTACTGAACCCCAATTCGTCTTGCAGCTACAAAGCGCATGGACGGTTGGAATTTCAGCTTCACCCACGTACAAATTAAATTCAAACAATTTAACTAAAAACGCGATACTAATGAAATACTCATTCTACTCATAGCAGATAGAGTCTAGAATCTTGCAGCTACAGAGCGCATGGACTACTGGAATGCCAGCTTCCATCTGATATCAGTAATTTGGGGTTAATGATTTTACGAATAATTTTAATAGTTTTGAAAAATTGGGTCAGGATTACAATACATATTTTATCCTAACTATTTACTAAAGATGGCTTGAATTTACCGCGAATTACAATTTGTCTTGCAGCTACCAAGCGCATGGACAATTAGAGTAATAGAGACATTTAAAAAATCCAATTGAATCAAGGTGAGTGGTTTACTGGTTAAATAGCAAAAAAATGGATATGATAAATAGGTAAAATCAACAAAAAAAAGTTGAACGGTTGTAAAAAAAGGATCAAATACAAATGAATTGTTAACCTAACATGATTGCATTTCAAATCTTTGGATGATATATGTCAGTAATACCCTTGTGTTTCAGTGAATTAATGAAAATAGGTTAATTAGCCTACGAATGTTGTGAACGTGACGTTCTCTTTGCCCATTGCGACCACACTAGAGATCTTGGGTAATCCGGAGTACGGGCCCGAACAGAAGCTAGCCGGTAGACGGTGGTTATGGTGGTGGAACCCGTGTTCAAACCGGCTACTGACTGATGGATACGGCTGATTAAAATAGTGCTATGGCATACTTGGTACTCGAATCACTCATTTGCATATTATTTAACGGTTGTTTTAATTTTAAATTGCTCGGGGATTTTGACAGCGTGCTACAAAAACAAATGAATTTTTTACTTAAATTCATCTACGCATGAAATTCAAATTCGATTTGGACCCTCAAAGTAATTTGGTAGGTTTATCGTAGCACCCTTGTGTTCCCCGACCGAGAAAAAAAAAAAACATTAACTTGTAAAAGGCTTTCTCCAGCACGGGGTCCCCAGTGAGGAATGCATTAGTGAAATATGAGTCGTTAAAAACTGCTTAAAAATAAAAAATTGCGATTGGCATACGTTAAAATCAAGATATTATCTTGGGTACGGAATATCGGTTTCTCGGATATATAATTACGGGGCAGAACAGAGCTGCAGCGCCTATATCGGTGTACTGCTTCTTGTCTGCCTTCTGCATCTAAACGGTTCTTGAACTGGTTGACCGTAGCGGAGTGAACAACTAGGCTTGGCAACTGACCCAGTCTGGTTTTTTCTTAGGGTTGAGGCGGAATTTAAAATAGAGCTTTTGTGGGCCCCGTAGATTTGTTGGTGCTCGTTTTATACATCTCGTGCATTTGCAGTCATAGTTCGTTTAGTATCTTTTAAGTTTCAATTAGATCCCCTCTCTTCCGTCGCGCTCTTCCAATGATGTAAGTCCTAGTGCTATGGCATACAAAAAATAATTTATTATTTTTAGCATATCTTTGGACTTTTTCGAATGAATTCGATGTCTTAATGAATAGGGGACCATACTTGATATATATTCCAATAGTGGTCTTATATATATCTTGTTGCTTTAGAGACGTTAGTTGTTGGATAATTTTTAGAATGCATTTTTTAATCAATCTGATGGACTTATGTATCCGATCGTTTAGCACAGTGGATAGAGAAGCTGACCGGCGATCACAAGGACCCAAGTTCTAATTCTGGAGAGTTCTAAGTGATTTGATGAATGCACATAGTAATTGTGATTTTTCTATTTTTCTCTTAATTTGTAAAATAAATAAATTTTTTTATGAAATTAAACATACTTTTTGGTTTTGTTTAATACTACTTATTTGATATTTAAAAACGCCAACCGGTTTCGGAGATAGTCCTCCTTCTGCAGGGCTTTGTGTAATACAAATATTATACAAAGCCCTGAAGAAGAAGGAGCATCTCCGAAACAGGTTGGCGTTTTTAATAATTAAATAAGTTATTTAAAATAAAAAGCGTGTTTAATTTCATAATTATGGAAAACTACAAATTGAGTGCTACAAACATTGAGTTGAATAAATTCTTATTGCTGGATGTACAACTATTGATCCCTGGTATAAAAATGTTCAGAAAACTGTACAGTTTTTTGTGCAGTTTGCAAACTGTCCCGTGTAAAGCGAAAACTGTATGGAATATTGAATGTTCGGTGCGACGTTTGGCCGACCTGACAGTTAATGATTTTTGTGTAAACGTTTAAGTGTACGCCATACTTTCAGGTAACCTGGATGACGCATGACGTCGATTATATAAACATAATGTGATTGCACTGATTTTAACCTAGCGATTAACTACATAATCTTCTCTGCCTGCCACCATTTTGGAAAATAGTGTAACAGTTATTTGGTTTCACTGCATTATGTAGATTAAAATCGGCGTTACATTACTTATTCAGCAAGGCTGTAGTTGTGTTCATAATTTTTGAAACCCAGTTGAGAATAATACGAAAAACACGTGATAATGATAAATATACGATAAAAAAATATATTTATGAAAGCTTACTCTAACGTTTTTTATCGAAGCAACTTTAAGCTCTATCATTGTAAACATTGTGATATTCATATGCTTGTATTGTGTATGTCTGAATGGTTTTAAATTTACACAGTCATTTTTATTACATGGCAGTTTTGTAAAAAATATTACGCTGCAAATTTAGAGTGCATTCGCCTTAGACGTCGAAAGCTTTTCACAAAAATACTGTATTGGTCGGAGAACTTGTTTTGTTTAATACTGGCAAGCTTATTCTCTTTTCATGAACATCCTTTATTTTGTTAGCACTGTGTGTGTCCAACCCTTGTCTTCTTCTTCCAAGCATGTGTGAAGTACCTACTTACTAGACATCGAGTTTTGGTTCGCGGAGTCTTGTATTGGGCCAAGGTCGTCTGACTTACGTAACTGGCTGCTTGGGAAACTTTCGGATTTAAATAAATACATAATATATATCCACAGGGCATCCATTCATTTGATAAAAACTAATGGATTTTAATAAAGAAAAAAAATGTGTTTCGATGCGAAGACACTGAGGGATCGTAAGGGTGGCGGCATCGTAAGGGTGGCGGCATCGTGATTTTATTTTGACTTGATCGATGCTGTCGCCCTCTTTACTTAACTTCACTTGGAAACTTTAGCCCTGCAATTTGCTTATGCATTTGCAACAACAAAAAGTTAAAGTCCTGCGTAAAATAGCGTGTCTGAGAGTCCCCAAGGACTCTATAACAGTCGCGGGTAGAGGTGGGATCGATCCCTCAGTGTTCCGTTCACATAAATTCATCCGAATTTTTATCACACCGACAATCTTAAAATCGCGGTTTAGCCTGTTAAAAAAATGGGTAGAGTTGTTCTGGGCTGAAAAAAGACACAATAGTCTTTGAAAACATTATATCAAAAGGGTGGGGCTTTCAATGATCCGTTCAAATAATTAACAACTGTACTGAAAATATTAAAATTATATCACCACTACTTACATACTATACAAAATAAATACTTACTATACAAAATATAATATACCAACTACCGACTAATAATTGTAATACAGCTTAAGTTGACTATGAATTATTCATCATCATCAATCATCATCATCATCATACCATATCCTTCCCCTATGTGAAGCATACAGATTCCACAAACTGCCTCCAAGCTAAGGGATCAGCCGCCAGTTCCTGCGCACCCTCCCAAGTCAAGGAGAATTCGCGGAAGTATCTATAAACTACAATTTTTTTATGAAATTAAACATCTTTTTTTAAAAAGTAGTTTAAAACAAAAGTTATTTTTAAAAAGAAGTTTGAAACAAAAGCTGTTTAATTTCATAATTTATGGAAAACTACAAAGTGAGTGCTACAAACATTGAGTTAATACAATTTTTTTACTCAAACTTATACGAACTTAATATGTACCTTTATGTAAATAAAGTTAAAACCGTGGGTTGACGATCCTTTAAAAAACCCTTCATATAAGTGACTGTTTTTCCTTCAATTAAATAATCAATGTAGTATTTACAATATGGACAGTAGTATTACTTTAAATTAGAATTATTGCCCTTACTTTTATGTATTTTTTATTGACATTTATGAATAGTACATTATGGACAGTATTTTTAAAAATGTGTTCTAAAAGTATTATCACAATAGTAGATAAAATGTCTCACTATATTGTAAATGACGGTTACCCTATCACAGTAGGTTTGCGCTCGCAAATAGTTAACGATATTTGGGAACCAGTTTTTTGGCGGTTGTCGGCCTTTCCATTTCATTGAACGTGATTTATATATAAATAAGTTTTTTTTGAGTACTTACTATTGAATTCTAGTGCATTTTGAAGACTCCGCAACCCCTCAAATTATTACATATTCCTTTAGCTAAAAAATATATATGCCTAAAACAAACTAATTCTTAAATATATTGATAATGCTTTGCAGGACTACACTGTTGTTTTGAATTTCAATTAATCAATGCGAATTAAACAGAGTCCGGTTAAGTTATCACTAGACAAGCTATTTCAAAGAGAGTTGTCAACGTTTAATGTTCCATTTGTATTTTGCACTGAAAAAAAGACAACTATATCTAACTTCCACTATCTAATACATTTTAATAATAATGTTTCCCTCTAACAAGTTCAGATTGAATCAATTGACTCAATCTTCAAAGGACTAGGACATGACAAGCAACGGAAGAAAATAGCCTATCTATGTAAATTTAACATCATTAGTATTAAATTGGATACTTTTGCAGTTTTGTATTAAAACAGTTATATAGCATGAGATTTCAATGAGGAATTTCAAAATTGATTTCATAAGACAAAAATCCTATAATTTAATCGTATTTTTTGGACCAAAAGATTAATTAATGTATTTGAACATTTTATTCATTTAAAAAACAAGTGGATACGAGTGTGACATCTTATTAGGCATGACGACATCAATAAGAAGCAAATAAAATTTAAACCGTAAAAGTGTTCGATATAGGAACACCTTTTTTTTTATGGATTTGAATTTAAATGCATTCTTGACTAAAGATCCGTAACGTAGGTAGGTAGAATTACTGAAAAATTATACACACAAAAAATTAAATAAATGGATATTACCGCATCCTTTCTTCACTTATAATTTAAGAGTTCGGTTTCTTAAAACGTTTTTTGATAATATCGATAATGTTAAATTCAAATTAATATTATTAGGTGATATTTTGAGTTTCTGTATGAGCTAGATAATATTTATTATAATATTTATTATTTGAGTTTCTGTATGAGCTAGATAAATTTAATATTTAATAGTTCACTAGAACAGGGTTACTTTTCCCTGAAATGGAAAGAAGCACATATCCTACCTATACATAAAAAAGGTTCCAAGATTCAAATATCAAATTACAGGGGTATTTCCATTCTCAATTCTTTTAGCAAAGTCTTCGAAAAAATTGTTTACAGCAAAATTTATCCTGTGATTGTTAAAGGAATACCTCCTCAACAACATGGATTTCTCAAGGGCAGGTCTACTACATCTAACCTAATTGAGTTTACCGATTTTGTATTTTGCTGTATGGACAACTCGGAACAGGTGGACGTGGTTTACACGGACTTTGAAAAAGCCTTCGACCGAGTTGACCACATAATTCTTATGAAAAAACTCTTAAAACTGGGGATACGTGGTGATATACAGATGGATTTCCTCGTATCTAAAAAACAGAAGCCAGGCGGTCGTTCTTGGAGGTTATAGATCAAACTTTATAAACATTGTATCAGGAGTTCCACAAGGATCTCACCTAGGCCCTTTATTTTTATAACGCATACCTATATGATATATATGTCGTTGTTCGTAACGCTAAGTTTTTGATGTATGCGGACGATACTAAAATATACATAAATTTCAAAAACTCCTCTGTCTGTCACGAACTTCAGGATGACCTCAATAGATTAAGCGAATACTATTTAAAAAATAGGATTAATGTAAACGTATCTAAATGTCTAGTTATCTCATTTTCACGTAGTCGGTGTCCCATAGAATACAATTATATCATATCAAATCAACCAATTCAGAGAGTTAAATTCTGTGCGTGATTTAGGAGTAATACTGGATAAAAAACTGACCTTTGAAGATCACTTTGACAACATTACAAGTCGTGCACACAGAAACCTTGGTTTCGTTCTTCGTACATGTCAGGTATTCAGTGATATTGGTTGTATTAAAATGGTGTATTTTGCATTTGTTCGTAGCTTACTTGAATATGCTTCTTGTGTTTGGTCTCCTAACTATATAACACATAAAGAAAGATTCGAAAAAATCCAATGGACTTTCCTAAAGCACCTTAATTGGAGATGTAAGTTAAACGATCTTAACTACAAGTCTTCTGCAAGAAGCATAACATTCTTAGCTTAAGTGATCGTCGTTTACAATTGGATATGGGTATTCTTCATGATATTATTAGTGGACGCCTAGATAGTGAGACACTAGTTTCCGGAATAGGCTTCAATACACCAGCTTACCGTACTCGTCACACATCAAAATCATTATTTCACGTACCAGTGGTGCGTACGAATTATGCTCAAAATTCCCCTCTTATACGCTTAGTTTAGAGAATATAATTCTAAATTCAATACAATCGACCCATTTATATGCAATAAAACAAGATTCAAATTACAAGCTGCAAAACAATTAATAGGTTCCAATTAGAGCTATTTTTATTTTTCGTTTTTATACACATTTTCATTCTCATCCACTATTACATACTTATAATCATCCATCACACACTCCTCTCTCATTCTCACCCACTATATAACATACATTATATACACCACCACACACTCCTCTCTCATTCACACCACCACTCACACATACACAATTACACCTTTTTCTTGTTTGTTATACTTATTCCTGTATACTTGTGGATATCTGTTATTGGTTTATTATCTTACTGTTTTGTCTATGTTTTATAACATAATAAATAATTTCCGGTCACTGATTTGCAGAGTAAAAACATGAAACTATGTATTTTCCTAATATTTCGCAAGTAAACTTTGAAAGATTCGGTAAACTTGAAAATAAACTAACGTGTCATGTTTCACGTGTTCTTTAAATTGGCTAACAAAAGTAACTAAGTAGATATTATCTCTTTATTTTCCCTTGTATAACGAGCAATCCATACAATAATTCTTACAGATTACCCGAAAATCAGTTTATAGTGATTAATAATAGTTTTAATGAACTTGTCATCTTAGGCATGATGATGCCAAACGTTAAAACTGTGCCTGGATGTAGAAGTCGAGGAAGGCCGAGAAAGACATGGCATGATCAAGTAAAACAAGTGCTTGAAAGCGGGCATGTAAGAAGTCGGAATAATCGACGTGCGTGCATGAGAAGATGTATGAATGTGGAGAAGTATGCCAGGACAGAGTGGTGTGGCGTTCTATCCTCTCTGCCTATCCCTTCGGGGAAATGGCGTGATGGTTAGTTAGTTAGTTAGTTAGTTAGTTAGTCACCTTAAACCCATTGTAAATTATTTGTGAATGCATTCTCCAATAAAAAATATATTTTTTCTGAACTTCTACTTTAAACTTCTGAAACAGTATCGCACAGTACAGGTTTACTATTGCATAACACGGTATTCGCGTAATACATTTACTGAAGTAAGTATGTACACGTTACAGACCTTTTACCGTGATAGCGATATGTCTTTATCGAGCTAGCGAAATAACTTCAGACCTGTGGACTTGACACTAAAAGACATAAGCGATTCAACTTGGCCTAAAAACGCAATGTCAATAAGATTCTTATTAATTGTTATGATAATGCATGATAAGCTTTCTTTTATGACTATTGAAGCAGGGTTGTGCAACATGTGTTTCTATACTGACATTAAAATATTTTTATTTACATTAAACTTTCTTAATTCGGATACCTTGATAACTCTCCACTAGTTTTCCTTCTCCTATATTAGTCTTACTCAAGATAATCAACTAAAGCATCTTGGCATTGCTTGATGTGTGCTAAAAAATTGAATTTTATGATGTTTATTTTATTAAAATGATAAAATGAAAAAACATTCATAACACACTGAATAAATTATCTCTACAATAATCAGGTATAACTGCCGTAACAGAAAAAAAATTGGTGCAATATGAAGGCACATAAATGCCATTTTATTGGTTTCAAGATTGGTTTACATTGTTTTGTAACGATAGCAGCGGACCCGGTTAACGTGTGACCATGATGCTACATAATGGGCCACGCTCCAATATTTTTAAATTCCGTAATTTTTTTTGTGTGAATAGTAATGATTTTTTGAAAATTTTCTGTGTGAAAAAAAAAAATGAAAATTCAAAGGATTCCTCGTAAAAAAATATTAAAAAACGGAGCTTATAAAAACAGGGCAAATTTTAGGTAAAATGGCACTTCCGGTGATACAATACAATAAGTAGTTTGATCAACTAAGTGTCAGCTAAACAAACTGTTTCCTTGAAAAAATGACAGTTAACTAACTTCAGACTTATTACGTGTAGAATGACATTCTAAAATAATTTTGCATTTATGAACATAGGTTATGTTTACCAAATTATGACAGATGTAAAAGAACTTTCCCACTATAATCATTAAAATGAACGTTTGTATGAAAATGTATGCAGTTTGTATCGTTTTTTTAGAAATATTATCGTAGTGGTTACGTTGTATAAAGCTATTTCCTGTTTATGGGATTTACGGCGGAGGATGCTTTAAAAGCACCCGTCTCCTAAGCGCACAAAAAGAGTCGTACTTAATATATAGTTGATGCGTAGAACCAGAGAAGTATCTATGTACTTTTTTGCTGTTTTTTAGGCGCTACTTACATCAAAACTTGGTTAAAATGCTTCGAAATTTGATAGACGCATAATACCTAAATAACGACCCGTTTTGGCGGGAAATCGCGATTACGTATTTTAAAAATTAATTATGACATAATAAAAATTCTAAAAAATTTTTTTTTTTTATACTTAATATATAAATCACCATCTAAAAATTTTTTAAAAAAAAAATTGTCTCCTGGCCCGTTTGGGGAAATGAAGGCAAGTGCAGTATATCCGAAAAAATCGAATGATGAAATTCCGAATCATCTTTTTTTTCTGTACCTTAGGGTTAAATGTTAAAAAATTTTACTTTCAAAACATTTTGAGACTTCAAACAGCGTCTTATAAACTAAATTAATGTATAATAGCAAAATAAGATATTTAGTCAAAAAAAATGGTAGCTAGTGAAAATGTACAAACGATTCTGTTAGAAAATAAAATTTAAATGTATAATAATGACTTAAAATTCTAGATAAAACTGAAAACATGTGTACCTACATATTATCCACTAACTGTTGACATAAAGACAATCTGAATAGAAAAACTCCACAGTATCTAGTGTATGGTTAACAAGCGTTTAAGGGGCAAAAAATGATCTGTCTGTAAGAATTCACGGTACTTATCATTGCACGCTGAATGCGTTTTATGAATGTATTTGGTACTATGCCGTGAAGTAAAAATTTCGTGTTTTTCCCCTAATTTAAGTCAAACCCGTTTCATGCGCGGTAGCCAAACGCGTACCCACTAATAAGTACAATGTAAGTACTTTGAGCCAAGAGATCTCCGTAATATCCGACCTCTGATAAATGTATTTTTTATTTTCGCAAAATGAGTTAAGTATGCCAATGTTTTTTAAGAACATCCCTTTATCTGGAGGAACATCGCTCATTAATTTCAGTCTCATTTTGCCAGAGGGCGATACGCCCTCGCGTTCACATTAGTGCGTTTTTAAAAATATATTGGCGCCACAAAATCTCATTGGTCAGTTGCGGGTTGGGTTCTGGGAGGACAAAGTCACATTTTGTGTAGGTACTTATGCTATGATTATTATAATAAATTAAAAATGATAAGAGAATTAACAATTTTTGTAAAAACGAGGAAAATTTTCATTTCATAAAACATCTAAAAAACTTTTGGTTGTCTGTCGAAAAAAAGTCGGTTTGCGGACGATAAAGTTACGTGATAACGTCATACGAAAACATTGAAGAAAAATAGCAAACTTTTATGAATTGAATTGAATTATTATTACTGAATTATCATATTTTTTGAGTTAATACAAAGCACAATTTTTTTCCATAAATTATTGTTTTTTTTTTTGTTTTTTCTTCTTGTGTGCAGCTGCTGTCTCCCTTCTACTACTCGACGCATCGGCCGATGGAGTGGAAGAAACATAGATGCGTCACAAACCGAACGCTTGGGCCGATCGTGCCTCTCTATCGCTTGTTCCGCGCTCTCGCTTGCACACTCGGCTCTGGCGGAACGTGACAATGAGTCATGCTTTTTCGTGTGTGCAGCCGGCGTTCATCGATTTATTAGACGTTATCACGTCAAAAATGTATTACCAGGATCATATTTTTAAAATTATTTAAATTTTGGTACAGAAGCATACATAAAAAAATAGTATTTATTTAAATCTAGTGATAATAATAAATAATTTACACCTGTAAAGAACATATAAAAATCATTAGGGCATATTTCACGAATTTTTAAAAAAATACTTATGATCAAACAGCCAGAATAGCACGATATTATTCTTCAAAAATCTTAAATATCTGTAATTAAAAAATACTAACTAGCTAACTAACCATCACGCCATTTCTCCGAAGGGGTAGGCAGAGAGGATAGAACGCCACACCACTCTGTCCTGGCATACTTCTCTTGCTTCCTCCACATTCATACATCTTCTCATGCACGCACGTCTATTATTCCGACTTCTTACATGCCCACTTTCAAGCACTTGTTTTACTTGATCATGCCATGTCTTTCTCGGCCTTCCTCGACTTCTACATCCAGGCACAGTCGCATCATATATTTTTTTAGCCGTTCTTTCATCATCCACTCGCTCTACATGACCGAACCAACGTAAAAGACCTTTCTTAATTTTGTCGATAATGCTTATCTCAGCCTTATCTCAGCCTACCTACGTAAAAAATACAAAACATGCAATTGTGCCCTTGTCTTACCGAAGGTGCGACATGCAAATGGGATAAACACTTGTGTCAGCCCTGTATTGCATGCACCACACATCGACGTAATACTAATGATGCAATACGCCGTAAAGTTCTCGGCCATCTTGTTATGTGAGTGGCGGAGAGGTGTGTGGGTGTGTGGTGTAACGCGCGGCGGAGTTACGCGCTTGTCCTTCCTTGTGTCACCACTACTGGCGCTTACGTCTCTCTGCTGCTCCGTAATATTGAATGCCCATTACGTCAGTGAGGCGATGTAACTTAGGCCTTTTTCGCACGTGCGAAAATTTATTCATTTAATGGTTTGTATTTACTAAATTGAATAAAGTAAAATGCAGTAACAATTTTTTGAATAATTAATTTCCATGTACAATAAAATGCATGGAACAACAAGAATAGTTAACCTAAATGATATTTGGAGTCGAATCTGTAATATGACTTTTGAATTTTTTTTCCTTCTCATAAAACTTTCATAAGTACCGCAATAAGGAAAATTGCACAAATCCTTATTAAAATGCGGGTTTTGATTTTGTTTTTTTTGTGGATAGTATTAATTGACTACAACATTTTGGGTCGTGTTCAAATACTTGCACACAAATCTGGATTTTATCCCAAGACGGGAGTAGGTATATTTTTATTTTTATATCCCTACAGAGAAGAGTCTTAACTACATAAAAATAAAGTAATCTGCTAATAAAATACTTAACTTCAATATCAATGCATAGATGGCGCGTTCAACTCGCTGGTGGATGATTCTTGATTCGTAGCATAAATACAAAATCAAAAATGTTACCTGGTGTGGATATTCGCTAATAAGCGAAATGGGGATGTTTGTAGTACCTACATAAAGTGGCCACTTAACCCAGCCAATGACAGGTCATAAGCCCTGTAAACGCTCGAATATCCATATTCCTGAATTTGAAAAAAAAAATCTACTTAATTCGACTAAATAAATTATCAAATCGTAAAAAATTATCGAAAAAAAAATCTACTTCTTTCTCAATTTTCTCAAAAACTATGGGTCATATCAAAAAATTTTATTCAACAAAATCGACTGCAAATATGCTGTAAATTCACTGGTTTCCCTCTTGTACATCGAGCTTTTTTACACGGTGTAAACAATAATTGGAATTTATTTGCTAAATTAAAAAATTAGATCTTAAAAATGTGCCTTAAAAATTTCAGCTTGCAGACTAATCAATAAACATAACCTGAATATTATATCCATGGAATCAGATGGTATTATCCACACAGGGAGTAGATAACTAATCTATCGTACTTACTCGAATAATTGACAAAATTAGCATGAACTACCTACGTTCCTTTTATCAAAAAAATTTTTTTTTGCTTGGTCACCATGTTATGTTATAAGGTTCTAAGGTAATTTAAATTTGGTTGACTAATAATTTTGAAATCAAATAATCCCAATTAATTAATTACTCAAAAAGATAAAACAATAAATATTTTTTTACAAACATGACGAATTTTATTGTGGAGTAAACATTATTGATCAAAATTATTTTAAAATACTGACACTGTATTTGAAAATTGGTCATCATCATCATAGTCAGCATCCTAAGTCAGGTCTACGTCTCGCAGCTCAGACGTAAATTGCCGAAAGATTGTCAACAGTGGACGTCCAGGACGCCGGGAACAAAATTTGCATGCACCCTTTTTTTTATTGTAAACCAAAAAATTGGGCTGTCTAAAGTCTTTGCTCCCATATATTAGTGTTGACTGAATAGGAAGGTAAAAATATGTTATTTATTTTTACTAATCGTGCAAAACAGGACT
The DNA here is from genome assembly GCA_022494985.1 of Micrasema minimum. Lineage (NCBI taxonomy): Eukaryota > Metazoa > Arthropoda > Insecta > Trichoptera > Brachycentridae > Micrasema > Micrasema minimum. Next base: position 68,680 of record JAGVSP010000322.1, read on the forward strand.
TAATAACTCTGATTTCTGATCCTCGTTCTGTCTAACTTCAGAATTTGTCATCTAACAAACCAGTTTCGTAAAGTTGTCTGCAATTTTCTTGCAAAATTCTTATTTATTTTCAAATGTCATCAATAACCATCGAGATTCATCATGTCGTTTCCCCGAAGGGTTAGGCAGAACTTCCACATTCATAAATCTTCTCATGCACGCACGCCTATCATTCCTTTACACGTGACCACTTTCTTGATCAAGCCATGTCTTTATCGGCATTCCTCGACTTCTCCGCATCATAAACCTTTTTAAATATTACAACTTGTTTATTCCATCTGAAAATAAAATACCACTAAGTAAAAAATGTATAAAAAATGATTTAAATAGTGATAGAGAGTACACCAGGACTCTAAAACAGCTAAGGGTGAATATTTGTAATTTTTCTGCGAAAAATAAAAAAATTAAATTCAAAAGATTCTTCTTAAAAAAAACTGAGTTTATAAAAACGGATTGACCTCAAACGTATGCTTTAAAAGCACCCATCTCCTAAGCGCACAAAAAAGGTCGTACTGAATATATTCATAGTGCGTAGAACCAGAAAAGTGGATTTGTACTTTTTCCTATTTTAGGCGATACTTACATCAAAACTTGGTTAAAATATTAATTAGACGCATCCTATCATATAATGACCTGTTTTGGCAGGAAGTCAAGTTTATGATATTTTAAAAAATAAATTACGGACATAATAATAACGTAAATCCAAAAAAAAATATTTTTACTAAGATATAAATCACCATCTGTTTTTTTTAAAACTTTCCTGTAGTCCATTCCCCTCAGCACTAAGTATCATCATCATACTATATCCGCTTCCTATGTGGAGCATATGGAATCCACAAACTGCCTCCAGGCCAAGCGATCGGCCGCCAGCTCCCGTGCATCCTCCCAAGTCAAGTCCACGTAAAGTCCAAGTCCCAGTAAAAACACAGCCCATAATTATTACCTGGAGTACCCCGATGACGCTGTTCTTATTGACGTCGGGACTCTTCAAGTAGGCTTAAATGACACTTCGTACGCCTAGAACCTCCTGACTTTTACCAAGGCAAAGATGCCAAGTAGGTAGATCACAGAAAATGGCAGTTTTCAGAAATCATTTGCGGGTATTAGAAAATGTTCGAAAACCTCTAAAAGTAAGTTGCAAATAGCATTTAATACTCCAACAGGCGGTGGTGGGGCCATTTTGGTCAAGTTGTTCGTAAAGTCGATTATACTGCTTTTTGCTGAAGGTTTTATGTCATATTATGTTTATATCCTCGTATTCCTTTCAACCCTCTCCTTTTTTTGGACTCAGCACTAAGTGAAAACACAACCTATAATTACTTCACATTATATCACTTTGTTATTATCATAAATATTTATTTTTCTGTTGTTCAAAAATATACATACCTATATTTTTCAAATGCCTGTGACGTTGGAATTTACAAACATTACCGCATCATAAAATATTGTCCGAATTGTAAGTCAAGTTTAACACACTATTCAAAGCAAAATTGCTGATCATATTTATGTCAAGGGATCAACGAGTATTGTTGACAAAAACAAAAAACAAAATTCATTGAAGTTCTCTTGGAATATTCTTGACGTGAAGGTTTGTGTTACGCAATCGTATATTATAAATATAACAATGTAACATTTATCATTCCTATCTTTGATTTGTGAATTATACCATAACTCGTGAATATTGAATAGAATGCTTGTAGAATAAAATTGTATAATATAAATAATAGAATCTAAAGTATGAAATTCATGTTGGAAGCACTCACTGTACTTATTCATAATAAGTTACCTTAATTATACACTTTGTGTATAACTATTAATTTTAAATTTTTGAAAAGATCAGGAGAAAAGTACATAATTGGAGGATAAGTAATTTTAACCAATTTTTAAAATTGTTTGAAAATATTTTGACGACGTTGTCTCAGATTAGTTTCACGTCACCTCCGGTATGCGGCAGGGCTGCGTCCTTGTCCCATTTCTGTTTATAATCCTCATTGAATTTATCCTGAGGATATATCGCCGGACCGACGAATCCATCTTTCCTCCCAAAAGCTCTGCGACCTGGAGTACCCCGATGACGCTGTTCTTATTGACGGTGGGAGTCTACAAGTAGGCTTAAATGACACTTCGTACGCCTAGAACCTCCTGACTTTTACCAAGGCAAAGATGCCAAGTAGGTACATCACAGAAAATGGCAGTTTTCAGAACTGATTTTGCTGCTGTGGAAATAATTCCTTTCGTTGAAGGTTTTATGTCGTATGTTTATATCCTCGAAGTCCTTTCAACCCCCTCCTTCCTTTGGACTCAACCGGGTATGCTGCCGCGTCTTCTCTGGGCATGGTTGGCGGGGGTGGGCACTGAGGCTGCGGTTGGGGGGGTAGTTGTAACTAACGACTAAAAAATGGCCAGAACTACTAATATCCCTATCACTGTAAATTTGGGCCAGCTTCTTGAGCAGGTTGGGGTGATTGTGTTTATGACAATCTTAGAGCCGATACAGTGATAGGGGCAATGAAAGCATTTGATCGCGTATATAACCTTCTTTTCTTCCGCTTTTTCCAGTTAAACCTGAATCTATTAAATTTCGCGGATTAGCTTTAAAAAATCGGGAGAGTTGTGCTGGACTAAAGAAAGACTCAACAGTCTTTAAAACAGTCTAGGGAAAGGGTGGGACTTTCATTGTAAGGTTTGTATTTTCTATTTTACTACAACTACTTTCCCTTATCCGCACCCAATGGTGCATAGGGCACTGCATTGGTCCACCAAGTGCAATGTATCTCGATCATTTTATTACATGAAGGTAGTAAGATGATCAGTCTTACGCTTCAGAACCAGTCATTCGCCTGAGATTAATTATGTTTTTAAATATTTACAATAATTAATCATTGGTAGGTAGGTACTATGTCAAGTATTACCCACCTTATGTTCAAAATTAATGTTGAAATATATATTAGCATATTGTATGCAAAAGTCCACATAGTATAACATATAAGTATTTAGGTACTATTGCGAAAGAATAAATTGTCTGCAGTTTAGTTTCATACTTTATTTGGGTCGATGTCATGTTTGACATTGACCAAATAAACATGATACTTGGTCACCGTTCCTTCAAAGGTAATGCCTTCATAAATAAATTTGTTTGAGTACCGAAACACAGATATAGGTAACCTAATAGCTATCTTTATTTACAAATTAACTTTTTTTGAATATTATATTTCACAATATGTTATCACGCTTTTTTCAAAAAATTTATACAAATGAGTTATTTTTTCACTTAAATTTTCCCAATCCATTAACAATTTATATAACGTATTTTAATTTAAATTCAATAGTTAAACCGCCCTTGAAGTATATTTATACGAAATAATAATACATAATAATAACACATTACAATAAATTATGTGCAGATTTAAAATTAAGCGCATTATCAATCATTTTACAAGACAAGCAACGGTTTCGCATTAATTAAAAAAAGTATTACCATCTACTTTTACACGCAATCTGCTTCTAATAAAAACAAGATAAACATCGTTCTCTCATTTTCGTTAATTTAATTAGCAGAAATATGATATTGCGTATTCAAAAGTCGCCATTAAAATGTCAAGCACCCGGAAATGGCGGGAACATATGAAAAGTTTAATAGGGGTAGAAGCGGTGGACGTTAGAAGTTCAAAGTCAGTAAACATAAAATAACATATTGTGCATTATTTATATTACTGTCTAGGGGATGGATTCCTAGAAATAGGTCAATGAATCTCGTGAGCCTGTCGCACCTAATAGGCGTGAAGGGTCTCTCAATATTGGGGGACGCGAGATAAAAAAACGTCTGAAAGAATGTGTTACCCACCCATTTATTTGATCCCTTGCTCAGTTCTGAGGGCACTCAGGTAGCTATAAATAACGATTTCCAGTTTTTTTTTCCATTTTTATTTTTCATCCCTTTTTTTCTACCGTTGCCGCTGGATGAAGTCAATGACCGATCTAATAAAGGTTTCGGTTGTTATTTTATCTATTTGAATCTCACATCTTGCATCAATGTTATCGCGCTAGCTTTTCTTAGGGGTACACAAGGAGAATTGAAATGCATTCGTTTTATTATTTATTTTTATGGTAATTTACCGATATTTTGAATAGGAACGTACCGACACCCGCGAAGCCTACCTGAAAGTGTAAAAAGTAGTGATAATTAAATTAAATTATTAGCTGATCTATTCCGAATATTAAAAAAAAAAACAATAGGTCGTTAAATCAATTAAGCCGTAATATTTAAAAAATTCATAACGCTTTTAAGAGTTGTCTTCCGCCTATGCCTTTTTCAAAACTCTAGAGCATTTTCATAATGGAGTTCTGGTACCAACCCTTATGTATGGAAGCGAAGCATCGAGTTGGAAAAATAAGGATGAAAGTAAATTGAGTGCAGTTGAAATGCGATCTCTCAGGCGAATGTGTGGTAAAACTATGCATGATAGGTGCACTAATGTTGAAATTAGAGCAGAATGCAAGGCTGAGATAAGCATTATCGACAAAATTAAGAAAGGTCTTTTACGTTGGTTCGGGTCATGTAGAGCGAATGGATGATGAAAAGAACGGCTAAAAAAAATATATGATGCGACTGTGCTGGATGTAGAAGTCGAGGAAGGCCGAGAAAGACATGGCATGATCAAGTAAAACAAGTGCTTGAAAGTGGGCATGTAAGAAGTTGGAATAATCGACGTGCGTGCATGAGAAGATGTATGAATGTGGAGGAAGCAAGGAAAAGTATGCCAGGACAGAGTGGTGTGGCGTTTTATCCTCTCTGCCTACCCCTTCGGGAAATGGCGTGATGGTTAGTTAGTTAGTTAGTTAGAGCATTTTCTCTTTGGTAAATTAATTTTATTTTATTTTATAAGTTTTCCAATTAATTTTAAACTGAATTGACTTAAAATGGCGGCCTCTGTAGCAGAATGGCTAAGATGCTAGACTCACGATACGGAGGTTCTGGGTTCGTTCCCGGTGAAAACCAAGTGATTTTTCTCAAGCCTGGGTGTTTGTGACAATGTTCCCCTCTGTAATTGGGCCTCCTGGCCTGTTGAGTGAGGTTATATATAAATAAAAAAATTGCTATCCTAATAGAAAGTACATGATATGTATTTTAACTACGTACTTAAATGGTAATGAATATTTTTTGATGCACAAAAAGGTACGATTTATAATTGATTATAAATTTAATATTATTTATCATAAGAATATAAGTACTGTTATTACAATAGCATTTATGACCACGTACTGCAGACCACAGAACGTCTCTACACCCTTCTCTAAGCCAAAAAATTGTAGATTTAAGCATCAATTATTTTTTTATGCCGTATTTAGTTTTCAAATTTACAACAGGCATAGGTCGTTAGCAGTCAGGTCTGATCTTATTCCTTTATTTTATTTTTGGGTTCAACGTATCCGAAAATCAAGATCTATCTCTGCTCTCATCACATGACAATGACCCTAGATGTTTCCAAACGGTCGCTGGTATCTCCTTATCCGAGTCTAGGAAAAAACGGTAACTTTACCTCGTAACGTTCCTCTGAATTCCTTACGTTAGGGTTGCTAGGCTCATTTTCACGTAGTCGGTGTCCCATAGAATACAATTATATCATATCAAATCAACCAATTCAGAGAGTTAATTCTGTGCGTGATTTAGGAGTAATACTTGATAAAAAACTGACCTTTGAAGATCACTTTGACAACATTACAAGTCGTGCACACAGAAACCTTGGTTTCGTTCTTCGTACATGTCAGGTATTCAGTGATATTGGTTGTATTAAAATGGTGTATTTTGCATTTGTTCGTAGCTTACTTGAATATGCTTCTTGTGTTTGGTCTCCTAACTATATAACACATAAAGAAAGATTCGAAAAAATCCAATGGACTTTCCTAAAGCACCTTAATTGGAGATGTAAGTTAAACGATCTTAACTACAAGTCTTCTTGCAAGAAGCATAACATTCTTAGCTTAAGTGATCGTCGTTTACAATTGGATATGGGTATTCTTCATGATATTGTTAGTGGACGCCTAGATAGTGAGACACTAGTTTCGGAATAGGCTTCAATACACCAGCTTACCGTACTCGTCACACATCAAAATCATTATTTCACGTACAGTGGTGCGTACGAATTATGCTCAAAATTCCCCTCTTATACGCTTAGTTAGAGAATATAATTCTAAATTCAATACAATCGACCCATTTATATGCAATAAAACAAGATTCAAATTACAAGCTGCAAAACAATTAATAGGTTCCAATTAGAGCTATTTTTATTTTTCGTTTTTATACACATTTTCATTCTCATCCATTATTACATACTTATAATCATCCATCACACACTCCTCTCTCATTCTCACCCACTATAACATACATTATATACACCACCACACACTCCTCTCTCATTCACACCACCACTCACACATACACAATTACACCTTTTTCTTGTTTGTTATACTTATTCCTGTATACTTGTGGATATCTGTTATTGGTTTATTTTCTTACTGTTTTGTCTATGTTTTATAACCTGTATTTACTGTTGATATCCCAAATAAATAAAATAAAATAAAATAAAAATGAAAGAACGGCCCTTATGTATGGTAGTGAAGCGTGGTGTTGGAAAAGAAGGATGAAAGTAGATTGAATGCAGTTGCGATCTCTCAGGCGAATGTGTGGTAAGACTATGTATGATAGGTGTACAAATGTCGAAATTAGAGCAGAGTGCAAGGCTGAGATAAGCATTATCGACAAAATTAAGAAAGGTCTTTTACGATGGTTCGGTCGTGTAGAGCGAATGGATGATGAAAGAACAGCTAAAAAAATATATGATGCGACTGTGCCTGGATGTAGAAGTCGAGGAAGGCTGAGAAAGACATGGCATGATCAAGTAAAAACAAGTGGGCATGTAAGAAGTCGGAATAATCGACGTGCGTGCATGAGAAGATGTATGAATGTGGAGGAAGCAAGAGAAGTATGCCAGGACAGAGTGGTGTGGCGTTCTATCCTCTCTGCCTACCCCTTCGGGGAAATGGCGTGATGGTTAGTTAGTTAGTTAGTTAATCTGTGCTTAAAAAAAATATTTTTTTCTTCTCACAAAAAAGTTTCATAAGTTCCTATGTCAGATTAAGTAAAATTGCTCGAATTCTTATTAAAACGCGTTTTTAAATTTTGTTTTCTTTATGGATAGTATTAATTTGACTAATTACATGATATTTGATAACAATTTGCAAAAAAAAAATCGAAATGCTTCGTACTCAGTTTTCTCGAAAACTAAGGGTCAAATAAAAAAAAACTATATTCTACGAAATCGACTCCAAATATTATGTAGATTCACTGGTTTCCCGCTTGTACGTCGAGTATTGTTACACCCTGTATACCTTCCACAGCTAAAACATTATTAGTATCACATTTAAGAGGCGTACCGAGGCTAAAAATAAGTCGTATTTTGCCCTATACTTATTTTATAGGACTAAGTTAGCCACGCACACAAAATGTGGCCGCAAAATAGACTTTATATTTTTTTACAGAAAAGTGAAAAAAAAATTCTCAATCTATTTTCCTAGAATTTAAATGAACTTTTTGAAATAACGTTTCGTCGCTTTCCTCCGTTGATTATTTTGCAACATATTTTTCAATTGAAATTATGATTTTAATTTACATTTTTGGCTTCGAAATCAAGTAAGAATGAATTTTCTCCACATACCAAAATTCTATTCGGAAAATCTAACCTAATTTTACATTTTTACGATCGTATCAACTGGAAATACCACGACTGCAAAATACTGAAATTTATGGCTTTCAAATATTTTACTATCAAATATTTTGAACCGGATGGTGGTCTATCGGTAGAATGGCGGACTCGGGATCCGTAGGTTCAATCCCCCCCCTCTCAACTTGTTTCCTGCTTTCTGGCACAGTTTTTTTATTTTTTTTTAAATTTATATATTTTTAGTACATTGCAGTTTTTAAGACGCCATATTGTTATTTTTAATGCATTCCTCACTGGGGACCCCGTGCTGAGGAAAGCATTTTAAAAGCTAATGTTTTTTTTTTTCTTTTTTTTTCTTGGTCGACATTATTTACAACAAATATAACAAGTTAAACAATATTAATTTACACACACTTGATCAATGTCACTCACTAATACTATCACCAAAATGGTAGGTAGATGAGGTTCAAATATATTATGACAATTATTGTTGCAATATCTTGAGTCTTGAGTCTTGAGCACACTTTAATACGATACTTTAATTCGATATTAAGTTAATTTTTATGTGGTGACCATGGTTTCAGGATCATTAAAAGTTATTTCCGACTATTTGAAAGCAGTACGAAATTCAATTCACACTTCTCTTGCTTCCTCCACATTCATACATCTTCTCATGCACGCACGTCGATTATTCCGACTTCTTACATGCCCACTTTCAAGCACTTGTTTTACTTGATCATGCCATGTCTTACTCGGCCTTCCTCGATTTCTACATCCAGGCAGAGTCGCATCCTATATTTTTTTATCCGTTCTTTCATCATCCATTCGCTCTACATGACCGAACCATCGTAAAATACATTTCTTAATTTCGTCGATAATGCTTATCTCGGCCTTGCATTCTGCTCTAATTTCGACATTAGTGCACCTATCATAATATATATAGTGTTACCACACATTCACCTGAGAGATCGCATTTCAACTGCATTCAATATACTTTCGTCCTTCTTTTTCTAACACCACGCTTCACTACCATACATAAGGGTTGGTACCACTCCACTATGAACTGCCAAATTACCTTTATTTATATTTTAAATAAAATTTATGTTTGGGTATTTTATTTTCTTTCATTGTTTTATCTGTGTTCATATTTAACGAGTTACTAATTATAAATTATTTTTTACTTATTTTGATTATAGAAAGTACGTTATATACCTACTACAATTTGTAAGTCATTGTGTCATTGTATTAGTAACTTCAAGCGAATAATACATGTTTATAAACAAATTAGATGAACTGAAATATGATCTGATTTGATACATACCTAAACCACCTACATAAATGTTTTCAAACAAAACAATATTCCCTAACACCTGAGTCACAATAAATATCTCTGCAATAAACTTTAAAGTTGGGTCCACATAATTCCATTATTCTTTACGGCAGCTTAAGGTGTAATCTTTCCTTCATATTTGTCTAGCTGTCAGTTGCTCGCTGACATCTGCGCTGTCACTGTCAAATACTTCCCGCCAATTTGCGTGTTCGGAAATAATTCATCACACGTGTTCGAAAATGCAAAACATCTTTATGCCCATTTTATGGCTGTTCGTGGCGTAATGTGAGACCTAAAACGGGGCTTGTTGTTAAAAACGTAAAATTTCAATTTTGCGCAATTGTTTTTGGTCGGTTTAGTGCGATTGAGAGCGTGTTGGTTTTTTATTATTGTGATTGATTTTCGTGGAAGACATTTCGATATTTATGAGGCTACTTAACAAAATTAAAACCAGGAGCGTGTTTGGTAAGCATATTGTTTTTATTGATGGTTTTTGATATTAGTTAGTATGAAGTTTTAACAATAAGGTACAAAACAATAATTCTTTTATTTATTTATTATTTATTTATTTAATTTGTACAAAATACTTTGCACTCCCAATTGAGTTACAAAACTCATTCTGGGACAGATATTAGAAAAAGAAAGACTAAATATTACAATACTTCAGATTACAGAGTTAACAATGCTAAATCTAAAAATACAAAAGGAACAATAATCACAAAAGGAACAATATAGAAAAATTAGCCATTATCATTTTAACTCTTTATTCTTTAAATGTAAATTTTATCAGGACACTTCAATGTTTATATTTAAATTTTCTCTTTCAAATATGGTGTCATTTACTAACCAATCTACGTACCTACCTAAATATTATTATTTTATATAATTTTTATTCTTTATGTGTGAAAAATTACAGTTAATATATTAAAATCCATCGGTTCGAATCCTTCTACGTTTCAGCATGTTTCCACGAAATCAAAATTTGTAGTGGGTACAACCCGAAAACTGGTGAATCTACATCATATTTGGAGTTGAAAGTGAAATATGACTTTTGAATCTGAGCTAGAATTTTTTTCTTTTTCTCATAAAAGCTTTCATAAGTAGGGGAAACTTACCTAAATTGTACCCCCTACGGACCTTTATTTTTCATTAATCAGTTTTCATCGGCCTTCCTCGATTTTTACATCCAGGTACAGTCGCATCATATATTTTTTTAGCCGTTCTTTCATCACCCATTTAGCGCTCTACATGACCGAACCATTCGTAAATAGACCTTTCTTAATTTTGTCGATAATGCTTATCTCAGCCTTGCACTCTGCTCTAATTTCGACATTTGTACACCTATCATACATAGTTTACAACACAATCGCCTGAGAGATCGCATTTCAACTGCATTCAATCTACTTTTATCGCAAATGTAACATATACCATATACCTATATGTACCTACATCATAGCGCCTAATAAATTAAGTTATACCTAATATGTTTACTGCAGTTATGCTGCAAGATAATTTTTTCTCCCAGCTAAATCTTCAAAGAGATTTGTAAAATGTTTTTAAGTTTATAGGTAACATTATTAAATATTTTTTGAACAAGGTAATCTAACGTTCTTTGTCCGTATTTATTTTTAATCTTAGGCACAACTAGTCCTCCATTGATGTAATTCTCGACAGGTATTTTTATGGGATTTAAAAAAAATATTTTGCCTTATTTAATACGAAACTATTTCACAATTAATCACGTTTCTACTGTAAATTTTGATTAGTTTGATGTGGTTTAATGTACATCACTTTGAGAAAGTGATCATACCTATATAAATTAATGTAACTAGATATAAACACCGTCAAGAACACCACGATTATTATTTTGCCTCATTTTATTCGCTGTTTCCCTTGAAATGATTTTCTCTCGCCACCCTCCTTTGTTCGCTCCATTATTTCAGCACAAAGCCTCCCCAAATTGGCCCAATCAGGAGAACAAGCGAACTCGAGAGCGGGACGGCCGCCATTTTGTGCTCCTAAATGTCACACGAGCGTTTTCCCGCCAAGACATGAATTATTCAGCAGTGTTGCCACTTCAAGGGGGAATATGAAGAAAACTGTACAAAGATAAATTCTATAGATCTATCTGTACTAAGTACCTACATACCAATCAGTGGCGTTTTTTGATAAGTTACAATAATATCCTGCAATACACTTTCAATCTGCTTTACAATTTGAAATGAGATCCCTATTAACCCTGAAAATGACACCTATGTTCGTTCATAATATTTTGAAAAAATTGCATCCGCAAACTTTAAAATTAACGTAAAATTTGAAATTAGGACCCCTATAACTCCTAAAAAAGACACCCAACACCATTTTACTTCTAAAAATGCATCCGCCATCTTGGATTTCTTGGATTCACCATGAAATGATGTAGGTACCTATCTTCCAAGTGCGGAACATAATTTTACCAAATCTACCTACTCGATAATCATAAAGCCTCTCTTTCTAGGGATTACGATTAAATATCAAGATAAAAAGAGATAAAAGATTTCTCCGAAATCCGTGGATTCAAATATTTTACTACTACTACTACTTTCCCTTATCCGCATCCAATGGTGCAAAGGGCAAATTCAGTGTGTCTTGATCATTTTCATTACATGAAGGTAAGATGATCAGTCATACGCTTTAGTAACAGTGCAAGATATCACACATGAAATATTAATACGAATCACAATTTGACATCTCAACAGAGACGAGAAATTGGGAAGAAAATATGGATATCTAGGCGTTTACAGGGCTTATGACCTGTCATTGGCTGGGTTAAGTGGCCACTTGATGTATTACAACATTTCCCATTTCACCTAGTATTTGATATCCATATCTGCCAATATATGAGTCCAAAATGTCTACAAGTATTTGGACACACTCAAAATGTTGTTTATTAATACGAAAATCACATGTGAATAAATATTTCATGTAGACCCCTATACGGGAATCGAACCCGCGAACTCATGCTGATAGCCAAACGCGCCACCACTGTGCCATGAATTAATTCAACTTTCACATTTTTGAAATTAATTTAACGGCATTGCATACAAGCTTAGGTATGCCGTGAAATTGTAAGATTTTAAAAATATGATTTAATTACTACGTTTTACTAAATAATAAGTAATTATATTTTTAATTACTAAGTTTGCCTCCCGATAGCCTTATCATGTTTGCCTATTTTACAAAGTATCAGGTTTCTCGGCGTCCTGGACGTCCCTGTTGACAATCCGTCGGCAGTTTACGTTAGAGCTGCGGGCGTGGACCCGACTTGAGGCGGCGGCCTCCGTAGCGTAATGGCCAAGACGCTAGACTCATGATGTAGAGGTTCCGGGCTCGATTCCCGGTGAGAAAACAAACACCAGAAGTGATTTTTCTCAAGCCTGGGTGTTTGTGACGTTGTTCCCCTCTGTTATTGGGCCTCCTGGCCTGTTGAGGTGGTTAAATAATTAAAATAAACAACATTTTGAATGTGTACAAATTAATACTTGTAGACAAATTACTGGATTATACCCATGCTGGGCTAATATCAGATTTTTTTAAATTTTTTTATTTTTTATTATTATTATATCTATTTATTATTATTATATCGATTTTGGCATATCAGCTTTAAATAATAATAAAAAATATCTATTTAGTATATATAATTTTTTTACATAGACTAATATATTTTACATTACACTTAATTTATTTTTTCCTAACTATTCTTATCCTATCATTATTATTACTTCAATTTAGCCATAATAAAATATCTACACTAATATTTCTCACATATATATTTTTTACACTTAGCCCTAAATACCTTTAAATTTTGTTCATTTTTTAATTCATGTGGCATTCCTCCTCATAATTTTAATGCCCTTATACATGAGACAATTCTGTGACATAGTTTTTCTTTTATTTTCTATTATTGATATCCCAACAGAGACAGAGAAATTCTGGAAACGAACGTGGATTATCTTGGTGTTAACAGGGCTTGTGACCTGTCATTGGCTGGGTTAAGTGGCCACTTGATGTATTACAAGATTCCCTATTCCGCCCTCTGTCTCTGTTGGGATATCGATAATTAAAGTAAAACTGGCGGCGATCGCTTGGCTTGGAGCTTGGAGGCAGTTTGTGGAATCCATATTTAATTATTTATTTTATTGTTTTTACGCCCATAGGGCTTTTACATAGACATTTTTAAATGATTACACAATAGGTAGCTATTCATTACCGCCAGAGATGGCATCCAGACACTGTTCCCTAAAATGCACTAGATTTGTGTTGAAAACATCAATATTGTTAGTATACTTGTTAGCCAGTGCGTGCATTCTTCGTATCGGTGAGTTAGCACTGTAATTGGTCGATGATTGGCTTCAAAATAGTTCATTACTACGGGTAATTCGACCAGGCACTCGTATTCTAATTAAATTTGTTAGTTGACAACAATCAAACATAGATTGTAATACTTTGAACAGAAAGAGCAAATCATTAAATATTCTTCTATTTTCTAATGTTTGTATATTCAAAAAATATTTTAAAAAGTTATAGTTTATGTTTACAATGGGAATATTGATTTAAAATTAATAAAGCGCAAAAATTTATGTTGGACTCTTTCAATGTTCTTTACGTGAACCCTGTAATAAGGAGACCATTCTCCACATAGGGAGCGATTATGGTATGTTGATGATGATAATATCTCCTTATTATTACTGTTACCTACCGCTTTTTCCAGTTAAAACTGAATCTATTAAATTTCGCGGATAAGCTTGTTGAAAAAATCGGTAGAGTTGTGCTGGACTGAAAACAGACTCAATAGTATTTAAAACAGTCTAAGGAAATGGTGGGGCTTTCATTGTATTATTATGATTACAAAACCTCCTTGTTTGTAACATTACCCCCCCTCTGCGACCATTGTGACGTAGTGTACAGGTGGGTAGGCAGTTAACTATGCAGCTTGTCTATTGGTGGCTCAGTTCCTACCTTCCTACCTGACTTTATGTAATAATGCTATTATGTATCTAGCCCCTCCCAGTACCTCTTCACAGCGATTCAATAGCAGCTACGTTAGTTTTTGTATTTACTGTAATAGTCGGTAAAGATGTAAATGTTTTCTACAAAATAAATATTGATTTCACGTGCCTTGAAATCAATATTTATACAATTTATATTTTGACACCTCGAACTTTCATTTACATTTTTAAATTTATTTGCACCCCGATTCGGACTTTTTTCACAAAAAAATTGTCAAGTGATTTTTTACCTCCGAAAACTGGCACCAAGGGCCCCCGGGGACTACCCCACTAAGTAATCTATTAGGTCTAGATACTTCCTATGTATGTGCTTGTAACAATCAAAAACTAAGATTGATGTTTTAAGAGCGTGAATAAAGTTATATGTTTGTTTGCCCCCAGCGCACGATTCTCCGGATCTAATCGCCATGAAAGAGAAAAGTAAGAACGCCGCCCGCTCCAGGAGGGAGAAGGAAAACGCCGAGTTCCTCGAGCTGGGCCGCCTCCTTCCGCTTCCGGCCGCTATAACCGCCCAGCTGGACAAGGCCTCCGTCATCCGACTGTCCACCAGCTACCTGCGGCTCCGGCAGCTGTTCCCTGATGGTAAGTTGCGCCCCCCGTACACGAGATCTAGTCGCCCGCCATGTTCCTCGAGCTGGGCCGCCTCCTTCCGCTGCCGGCCGCCATTACCGCCCAGCTGGACAAGGCCTCCGTCATCCGACTGTCCACCAGCTACCTGCGGCTCCGGCAGCTGTTCCCAGATGGTAAGTTGCGCCCCCCGTACACGAGATCTAGTCGCCCGCCATGTTCCTCGAGCTGGGCCGCCTCATTCCGCTTCCGGCTGCCATAACCGCCCAGCTGGACAAGGCCTCCGTCATCCGACTGTCCACCAGCTACCTGCGGCTCCGGCAGCTGTTCCCTGATGGTAAGTTGCGCCCCCCATACACGAGATCTAGTCGCCCGCCATGTTCCTCGAGCTGGGCCGCATCCTTCCGCTTCCGGCTGCCATAACCGCCCAGCTGGACAAGGCCTCCGTCATCCGACTGTCCACCAGCTACCTGCGGCTCCGGCAGCTGTTCCCTGATGGTAAGTTGCGCCCGCCGTACACGAGATCTAGTCGCCCGCCATGTTCCTTGAGCTGGGCCGCCTCCTTCCGCTTCCAGCCGCTATAACCGCCCAGCTGGACAAGGCCTCCGTCATCCGACTGTCCACCAGCTACCTGCGGCTCCGGCAGCTATTCCCTGATGGTAAGTTGCGCCCCCCGTACACGAGATCTAGTCGCCCGCCATGGACAACTACAGAACGCAGGTAGGTGATTGTTTTTCTATCGAATTTAACGACATTTTTTGCACACCGCGCCGTACATTCAAAATGCAGAAAAAATTGCAAAAGTTGACAGCCATACCTATAGATTTCATTCACTAACTAACATATTACTCTAAATAAGTGTTTTGCGAATTTCGTTATGTTAGATGAGACAGATCAGCATTTATTTTCTGCATTTGTCCAAATAAGTACCTACCCAATTGTCCGAAAAACAATTATTGCTAACTAACTAACTACCATTACGCCATTTCTCCGAAGAGGTAGGCAGAGAGGATAGAACGCCCACACCACTCTGTCCTGGCACACTTCTCTTGCTTCCTCCACATTCATACATCTTCTCATGCACGAACGTCGATTATTCCGACTTCTTACATGCCCACTTTCAAGCACTTGTTTTACTTGATCATGCCATGTCTTTCTCGGCTTTCCTCGATGTCTACATCCAGGTACAGTCGCATCACATATTTTTTTAGCCGTTCTTTCATCATCCATTCGCTCTACACGACCGAACCATCGTAAAAGACCTTTCTTAATTTTGTCGATAATGCTTATCTCAGCCTTGCACTCTGCTTTAATTTCAACATTTGTACACCTATCATACATAGTCGTACCACACATTCGCCTGAGAGATCGCAACTGCATTCAATCTACTTTCATCCTTCTTTTTCCAACACCACGCTTCACTACCATACATAAGGGTTGGTACCAGAACTCTATTATGAAACTGCCAATTCAGCCTCTTTTGATAGGCACTTATTAGATACGACCGACTTTAAGGCACCAATTATTGCACCTTCTTCAAAACAAGCTCAGATTTTTTAATATTCACATTTATGTTCATACATTGTTATGGTATTATGATTTAATCTGTAAAATTGTTTACTCTACAAGGTTTCCATATTTTGCTACGCCGATTTCGATGTAGGCAATATCAAGTCATGTCTTGGTTTCCAATAAAAAGATTAGAAAAAACTACTAAATTAATAAATTGGTGGCAGTAAACACATTAACAAATTCGAACCATGCGAACAAAGCTTTATTAATTATTCGCAAATGAATGCTACAAATTAAATTTAAATACCTAAGACTAAACTGACATCTTATATTACCAGCATACCTGAGGTGTTTTTCTAATGACTCACAGCTATCCAAACATCTGGTCAGACTAACATTAATATAGCCATGTTTTGATAGATCAAGGCACGCGATATGCTGATAAAGAATATGAGTAGTCGGAGATCTTTGGACTAGAAGTGTGTAGTGTCATGTTACTTACAAAATAACACATGAACAACTCATACAATATCATAATGTTATTTGTCAAATCGTTTTGAATATTGCAAAGGTTGAATAGGAGCTGTTTTTGTTACTTTTCAACCCGTATTTATTGATAGTTGGTGCGTTATCTGATCTTGTTTTCTAAAGGGGTTTTGCAGAACCTAGAAAAACAGACATGAATTAATAAGAATTAATAAAGGATTTTAAAAACTTAGTTTTATCTAATAAGTGCTTATCAAAAGAGGCTGAATTGGCAGTTCATAATGGAGTTCTTGGTACCAACCCTTATGTATGGTAGTGAAGCGTGGTGTTGGAGAAAGAAGGATGAAAGTAGATTAAATGCAGTTGAAATGCGATCTCTCAGGCGAATGAGTGGTAAGACTATGTATGCTAGGTGTACAAATGCCGAAATTAGAGCAGAGTGCAAGGCTGAGATAAGCATTATCGACAAAATTAAGAAGGATCTTTTACGTTGGTTCGGTCATGTAGAGCGAATGGATGATGAAAGAACGGCTAAAAAAATATATGATGCGACTGTGCCTGGATGTAGAAATCGAGGAAGGCCGAGAAAGACATGGCATGATCAAGTAAAACAAGTGCTTGAAAGTGGGCATGTAAGAAGTCGGAATAATCGACGTGCGTGCATGAGAAGATGTATGAGTGTGGAGGAAGCAAGAGAAGTGTGCCAGGACAGAGTTGTGTGGCGTTCTATCCTCTCTGCCTACCCCTTCGGGGAAATGGCGTGATGGTTAGTTAGTTAGTTAGAAAACGTAGAAATAATGTAAGAGCTTAAGGCCTTAGTCCCAAATTTCTATGCATAAATTCGTCACCTTTTTTAGGGAAAATTATTATCACCAGATGTCTCTTAGCATCAAAATGTTTAGTGCGTCAGAATATACGTACAACATAAACTTTGAACCAATCAGACCATGCCACTTTACGCACACATTTGAATAACTTCATATTACACATATTATTTGTTTATGCGTTAGTATTAGCTAAACTTTAAACCAATCAGGCCAATTACTGTCACGCACACACATTTAAATAACTTCATATTACACATATTATTTGTTTATGTGTTAGTATTGGCTTTGGGTTAGTACAGGATGCGTAAGAAATTAATATACATTGATGATTTTATAGAGTATTTTTGTAAAATAAAAAATACGAGAAACTAATGTTATTTCTAAGAATCCCGGTTTATTTATATGTACGTACACACTACGACAATTTCATTTATTATTTGACGTGCCGTAATAAATGTTTTCTTTTAATTGGTTTATTAATTTACTTTTAAAAAGAATACATTAATTGTTTGATAGAATAATTAATAAGTAAATAAGTTTAATCAAAAAGAAAAATGTTTATTGAGTGTCAAAATGGATCACTTTTTTTTTCTTATTATCATATCAATATTACTAAATACAGTATATCTACTATACATTAAAAACGAAATCCCGGATCCCGAACAAAGCCGTTTTCAATATTTACTTGCTCTCTGTGTCGATGTGATGGAAAAAATAGTTTTAGAAACAAATAGATATCACATTGATGTCATGAAAAGTGCCGATATAAGATCTCACTCTATACGTAAGAATGTAGAGGAAGCAAAGGAAGTCTGTCAGGACAGAGTGGTATGGATATTTTTTTCGCCACAGAGTTAGATAAACGTACTATCTTTAATTCGCGGTATAAATTATTTCTCAAAACACAGGTTACCGTGCTACCGAATGTACCTAAAAAGTGTGTTGATTTTGTATGGGAACAGAATGGGACTAGAGCCTTAAAGACAGGAGATGATTTTACTGATTTCTCAAAATAGTATAGGTATTCATTAAGGACTGAACTATTTGTGTGAAATTACCTTACACAAAGTAGGTACTAATTTAATATCTGTTTCTAAACGGATATAATCAACACCAAACTAATATAAATTTTATACATCACGTGTATATTTTTAATTTAAATTCAGGGACTCTATTCCTGAAAACCCAATTAAATCAGTTCATGGTTTCTGGATTTCATAAACCCTTTTTTTCTCCAGGTTTGGGTGACGCGTGGGGTGCTGCGCCCCCTCCCCGGGGGCCCCGCGACCTGGCCATCAGGGAGCTGGGCTCCCACCTGCTGCAGACCCTGGACGGCTTCATCTTCGTCGTGCCCCCGACGGCAAGATCATGTACATCTCCGAGACGGCCAGCGTCCACCTGGGGCTCAGTCAGGTAATTAAGTTCTTCCCGATTTTTTATTTTAAAAAATTGATTTAAAAATAACAATATCAAAAGATTTTTTTAAATTTTTTACGATGTCATATGAATTTTAAGCGCGGTTTGAAATAGCGCTTTTTCAAATCGCTCGCAAAATCCTTCATTTGGCGTGCATGCGGTGTGTGACGTCACAGCAATATAGGCGCTCGCTTCGTAATGAATTTCACGCCTTTCATGGTGGACGGGTATGACATCATTAACCAATAACGGGCGTTAAAAATCATTCGTATTTTCGTGTTTTTAAAACAAATTTATAAATGAAAACAACATTTTCGATCATTGGGTTTTATATCGTTGGAATTGTAAAAATATACTTTTAAATATTTATAACGTTTTTAAGAATATTCGTGTTATCGGGAAGAACCCTATTGTACAGATAGTTAAGTGGGGCGCTGCGCCCCCAGGGAGAGGCCCGCGATCTGGCCAACATAGGTTGGTAATATTAACTAATAAATTAATCATTAATGTTTCACTACTACTAATAAAGTTGGGCCAACTGCAGTTGGTTTTTTCTATTATTTATTTCAGGTTTTATATAATGTTATGCTGATATCTTACATTCTAGAAAGATTTGTAAAATTTGAGGGAATTTTCATGATTTCCATCCTATACAGGTGTGTACACAAAAACAAATTTGGGTGGGAAAATGACTCTGGTTGCATTTCAATTAAACTAATTTAGCATCTCAATGCACAGAATGCTCTGCTTTGGGATTTGGCCATTGAGATTTCACGAAAGTGGTGATAAATGCAGTAAATCATAATCCTGCGGATGCATTGTATTCTTGTCTAATTCTTTTTATCTATCTCTAAGTACCGGGCAAAACGCAACGAAAAAGTACACTGAAATCAATCTTTTTGATCGAAGTCAATAGTAAAAAGCCTTTTTTGTCGTCTTAAGAAATTTAAGTCAAAACTGTAACCACTTAGATTTAAAGTACTCAGAAGAATGGTGATTATATGTAGATTCGTAATTTTTTAAGTTACACATGTCGTTTTGTTAATCTCAGTACAATACTCCCTACCACCGTCTCGGCTTATGTATTATAATTGTCATTGTTTCCATCACCCAAACCAACCAGAGTCGGCCCAAAATTAAACAGTGGTAGGGATGTTAGTTTCTACCCCGATCATTATTTATTAGTAATTACAACCACCCGTGTGGAGACCGGTATCCCGCCTCGCCAGGCCCCCCCATCCAGACATCCACCCGTGCATCCGCGGTCAGGGTCTCAAATGGAGGGGGGATTAGGGAAAAAGAGGGGAGGGGACAGAACGCATGTGTGCATCTCACACTATCATCCTATCATCCTATCTGGCAGACACTATTTCATACGTCCCTGCCGTACCTTATCACAATATCTATCCAAAGACCATCCTATCCTTACAAAAGACACAATACAATTGAGTTGAGGGATGGGATATAATTTGAGACCTCCACGCACGCACACACAAACAGCCCGGGACGGGCCGCCCGTGCGAAGGCACACCAAGTCCCCCCGGGGACTACCCCACTAAGCAATCTATTAGTTCTAGATACTTCCTTTTACGGAACGAAACGTGCACAAATGCCAGTTCAGTCCATGTCCCTTCACCACCTATTGTTCTACTCATGCAGACTCTACTTCTACCTTTTTAATCCTGGTATTTAGGCTCCATTTTACTGGGGGTTTTCACCCCTGAGAATATCCCATCTCTGCACCCAGGCATCCACGAACAGCGCAAGCTGCTCGGAAATTACCCTGTTTGCAAAAGAAGTCCGGATTCCACGCCCGGCCTCATGACCTCGGTCATGCGTAGCATGGTCTCCCGGCAATCTCCAGTATAGGACAATGCCAGAGAATGTGTTCTGCGGTCTGGTTGGGTGCCCCGCACGCACAACCAGGATCCGCCACTAGGGTGAACTCATGGAGCTTTCCCCTAAATTCTCCGTGCCCCGTTACCATTTGTACTACATGATGACCCAAGGGTTCAGCTTTAGGCATAAGCATATTCTCTAAGTCGATTATTCGGGAAGAGAATGTGTTCTACCAGCGGTTTCCGTCGTCGACATCTGCCAACCACATTATTGTAGCCAATCATGTAAGGAATTTTCGTCGCTACCTAGTTTGAATCAGGGATGGTTTGACCAGCTAATCCTAAAATGTCATTTTCATGATGTCAAGACAAAGCATCGTTACGATGTACAGGACTGCCAATGTCGTGTAACAAAGCTGTATTAAATCCGTGCATTATTGTCAGCTGGAGAGAACATGGCAAAGTTGGACGAGTCCCATGACACACGATAGACCACCAATAGTTGATGTTCTGGAGTCCTCTGTATAATCTCGACCTTCACATGTGGCCAGGCCCGGGCGAGGTTTCCTTTGTCCACCACCCAGTTGCGTCCCGGACAATCCGCTGACAATAGTATGAAGAGACTTCAATAAGAAGAAAAAGAAATGATTGAAATTATCACCACGTATTAAATATAAAGCTCGCAACCATTCATTCATGTTATAAATTTAGGTACTCCGATAGGAAAAAAATAGGTGTATTGTTTATGTTATTTTATGAAGCTGGTGTGTTTTGGTGACCTAGAGGTTAGTCAACAGAATGAATCTGAGGTGCTGTTCATGTCGTTTCTCTCTTGTTCTAGCTCCCTGAATGTGGTAGGGTAGAGTCACTGATGTTTGTCCCAGTGTTTTACATATCGATCCGAGACCTTCATAAGCAGATTGTGACAATTTCGTGATATAAAGTACATATCGACATATACGATTTTAATATAATGTACTTTTTATCACGGTAATCGCTGTCAAATGAGCGAATAGAGTGAAAGGCGATACTTTGACAAAATGTTTGTTTTATTGCTTTCTTCAAATTGATTTAAAGCAAATAAAATGGCAATGATAAACGAAATTGTGCACAAACAATTAAAACTCTCTATAAAACTAAAATTATTTTACTTTAATTACAGTTTTGGCGTTATTTTCCATATTTAAAGAGGTAATTAATAATCCCGATCGATAACTTTTAACGGATTCCATTGTGATCGCGAAAACGTTAAACTACCGTGTGATGAGAAATGGCGTTATCACGTCTGCTTATTAGCACGTCGATAGTGAAATTCTGTGATTGAAGCTACTTACTGCAGAGGTCATGTAACATAAGTATATTTGATATTTAAGCTAATTGTTACTTAATTTAGCGACCTGCCCGATACTTACGATAAAAAAAATATTACAATAAACAGCGATCTTGTCGTATATTAGGAGCTGTTTGTTTACGAAGCTTATAAATACTATTTTATTTAATTTTTAGCAGAAAATACTTAGTTACGCCATCTATTAAAGTACACAGTAGTATAAGTTATTAACAGATGAATAATGGAAAACTTAATGCATGGCTTTTATAATATTAGGATGATAAATATAGTGGATAACTGACATAATGCAAAATATTGATAGAATTAGTACTTTCATTAATAATTATTATTTTTGTAATCGATTTTTTGTAAATACAAAGCGTAGTACCTTTAACTATTACATTTTTGGAATAATTATACATTCGGTAGCGATTCGATGGAGTCAATGCATTGCCAGACCCTGTTCCCTTCAATGTCGGATTTTCCATTGAAGAAATCATATTGTTAGTATAATTTGTGCTAGCCCAGTGCGCTGCACCATCTTTCGTATTAGGTATAAGTTAGCCACTGTAATCGTGGTCGGATGATTGCAGACTAAGTAAAATAGTGCATTACTACGGTAACTCGACCACTGCACTGTATACTAATTAATTTTGTTAGTTGACAACCTTCAAACTTAAGCATTTTAATAATTTTTTGAAAGAGAAATTATGATTTAATTATTCTTCTATTTCGTGTAAATTCAAAACGTATCTTCAAAAAGTTATTAACGTTTACAATGGGGAATTTAATTTCAAAATTTAGAAAGCGCTAACATTTATGTTGGAACTCGGATTTCAATGTTATTAACGTGAAACCCTCTGTAATAAGGAGATCCAACATGACCGAGGATATTTTCAAGCTGATCTTGTTTTACTAAAGCAATATACAAAACTTTCTTAGTTTTTCATAGATTAGGATTTTTTTTTCAGTGTTCGAAAAGCAAAAAATCTACAATATTCTTCATACTTTTAGATAACTGTTTTTTGAAGAAGCGAAGATTTTTTCATGGCTTGTTTTTATTTATTTTACATAACGTTATTTACACAAAACCAACACAGTCGTTATAGAATATAATATTATAAGGATGGACACGGCTATGTAGCACATTCCCGATCCTAAAGAGTACGTGCGAAGCAGGTGTGGTTCCTGCGCCGGGGGCTCTGAAGGAAGATAAACTTGTTGTAACGTACTGCCTATTTTCTGGTCTCTCTCCGCGTTAGCATAATACTCAATCATCATTAATTTGCTTGAATTTTTATCAAGCAGAGGTATGAAACGACATGATTATTTAAACATGTAATCTAGGCACAGTGTATTGGTCTGCCATCTTGGTAGGGACATACCATTGTATGAGAATCGATCTAGATAAATCGGTCTGATGTTGGAAAAGTAATCTATTCTTTTCAGTGTCTATAAAGTTATTATGAGGACCTTACTTCTCCAAGATAATGTGATCGCACCTCCAAACTCCCGTGCGATTTCCCCAATTCAGGTCCCACCGTCCCATGGTTTTTGATGAAAACTGTCGCCAATGGGCTGTCAGCAAGCGGACGTTCCAAGGGACGCCTAAAAACTATAAACTTGTATCAAAAAAGACAAGACATGGTTCAGGTGACGGAGACGTTCGAGAGATGAATTCCCGTCAAAGTTAAAATAAAATTTTTTTAAAAATTCTTTTGGTTTAAAATAGATTGTCGGGACGTGGACTTGACCTTGGCAATGGAGGCAGTTTCGTGAAATCCATATGCTCCACATAGGGAGCGGGAGCTATGGTGTTTATGATAATGATGATGCATGGATTAAAATCGAATATCTATTGAGTAATTGATTTAGCCCCGTGCCGTATGCGTTATACGAAGTATTTGGGTTACATTCTATGGTTTGTTTATTTATTCATTTATCTTAATGGATGATTTGTAAAGCGGTATTTTCGCGAGAAATCGCCTCAAGAGCGCTGTACAATAAAGAGGCTAGAATCACAACACGTTTTGCAGCTACCAAGCGCATGAATGGTTGGGGTTCTATTCTAGTCTCCTACAGTTACAGACTGCTTAATAAAGAAAAAATTTTGAAGATGTATTTAATTTACATAATTTATACTGAAAGTAGTGAATTATATAGGTAATATTACAAGGTCGATATATGATGTGATAGTTACAAGTTTGAAAGCAGAATAAAAGTTGGAAATTAGTTTTAAAAAGTAGGCACTCGGACTTGAAGTTTAACTGGTGGGACCACCATCTGTGCAGCTCACAAAGCGCATGGATGGTTTCGGAATCTAGCCCCCTTCGTTAAGATCTAAGTCGATCATCATCATACATAATCCGATCCCTATGTGGCGGCATATGGACTCCACTAAGGCCCCAAGATAGCAGACTTCTGACTTTGGAGGATTTAGGCTTCTTAGAAGAATTTTAGATGTGCGGTGGTTTGACTGTGTATTGGAACACCGCGGTGCTCAATATATTCACGTGTTTGCGACGTGCCGTTCATAAAACGGCCAGTTTATTTTAAAAAAAAGTTTTATGTTAGGTTACGATAGCGTAATAGTAATCACAAATATAACAGGAATTTCTAACATTTTAAAAAAATGCCACAAATTCTTCAATTATTAGAAACTATAAAACAGAAAGGGTTCGAAGCATTGCCCCTGAGGACACCCAGACTTGATTTAATAAGTGCCCACATATATGACGTTCCGGCCTATTCGCAGTTCGCTGTGTGGGAACAATACTGGATCGATGACTGGGCCGTAATAACGCTAATGTATGTGCGGACACGAGCCTTCTGCTGTTCGACTATAGCATGTTGTGTTATTACATACAAAACGTTGCGTTGTGTGAGCCTTTATACAAGATATGCCTTGTAGTCCAGGCATTATAAACATATGTGTATTGAGTAGGTTGCATTAATTTTTATTTTATTTTGTTTGGAACAATAACAGACAAAAGGATACTAACATATAATACAAAAAATATTTAAAAATATGCCTAGGTAGACAATTGCCCTTTAAAATTGTTCACATCACGTGCTTAATTGAGTGACTTACACACTATGATTAAGTAAATATAAAAGGAAGAGTGATTACACATATCTCAAGAACAACCTTTTCTTGAACCGTCTACGGAGCTTACGAAGATGTCCCATACAGTACCTTCAGTGCTGTCCTAGGTGTTATTACATTGTACTCTCTGCACATACGAGAGAGAGGATTGTAACCCAATATCCTTTATTGGAGGAAAAAGCGCACAACTCTGAAAATGTCTGGATTACGGCAGTCGTAAATTGGCACCGCAGAACGATTTCACTTATTAGCGTTGTGTCAAGGTGACATTTTATAATTGCACTTCTAATAAAGTTAGAATATAACAATACAAATATAGGGTTTTTTGCGATAACAGAATTAAATTCTTAAAAAACGTTATAAATAATTTAAGTATATTTTTACAATCCCAACGATATAAAACACAATACTCAAAAAATTTTAGTTTATTATTGAAAAATATTATGTTTTTTACACCCGTTAGTTGGTAAGATGACGTCGTACCCGTCTACCATGAGAGGCGTGAAATTCATACGAAATGAGCGCCTATATTGCTTTATTGTGAAGTCACACGTGCAATGCGCGCCAAATGTTGGAATTTTGCGAGCGATTTTGAAAATGCGCTAAAAAATTCATATGACACCGTTAAAAATTTTTAAAAAAAAATTTCCCTTGATATTGTTAAATTTGGTAAGCTAGTTTTGGAAATTTTAAATAAAAAACAATCGGGGATTAGAAATAGAACCAATTGGGCAACATTATTGTCAAAAATCCCCGACTTGCTAATGAATAATTTATTGAGTATGGCAAATAAAAAAATTCAAAACGTGAACTATGGTGATTTTGTACAAAAACGGCGTTTTTAAAAAAAACGAATTTACTTGCCCCCCCCCCCCCCCCCCCCCCCCCCCCCCCCCCCCCCCCCCCCCCCCCCCCCCCCCCCCATTGTACCCCAAATAGCTTACCTTATACGTAAACTATGATTCCTCCGTCCTTAATTTCTAAATGTCGGAGCATTAGAGCAGGGAACTGCAAGGCTGAGATGGCTTTTACGAATGGTTTTGGTCAAATATTTGATTGAAGAAGCACCCTCTAAGGATAAGTTTCAATGGCAAGTGTGCCTGGACGTTTACAAGCCGAGGAATGTTCCTGAGATAAAGACATGGCATTGACCAAGTACCACATGTACTTATACCTCAGTGGACATGTGAGAAAGTACCGAATACTTAATCATGGCTTTTAAGGTGCAAGAGGAAGATGTATGAAGTATGTCGGACAGAGAAGATGGCGTTCTATCCACTCTGCCTTCCCCTGGGAGAAATGGCAGTGAATGGTTCAGATTTGTTAGTAATGTAACTGATCTGTGATAGGGAATCTCGCGATCACGAAATTTTATGAATAATTTCGGACTTAATGTAGACAAAAATACCAAAAAAAAATTGTATGTACCCTATAATTATATATATTTAGATATTAAACCACATCTTTGTTTAAAAAAATATATTGTCCCGTATCGAATTTATAAAAAGGTCGCAGAAAAAGTTATATCTTTAAAAAAAAACTAAATTAAATATTTCTGTTAGGCATTTTGTTTGCATATTTTTGCCTACGATTTCAGTTCAGAGTGGAGTACCAACCACCCTTATTAACATATGCAATATGCAGTTTTTCTTCCGACACATGATTAATATTAAGTGCGTTATTGCATTACCGAAATAGCTATTCTATCGCCCAATTTGCTTGCATTTTTGTGCATTTTCATTTGTGTCTAAGGGTTAATTAGTCCTAGGGTTTGTGTAAAAATAGTCACTCATTTCATTATTCAACCACGCTTGATTAAATTACCCCAGCAACGAAAAGGCATAATTTAAGATGATTATAAAACTAATTACTCATGTTTTATAACATAGGCTGATGATTCTATATGTTGTAAAATTGAAAATTTTGAATAGTGAACCTACACCACATTCTTCCGGTTTAAAACAACTAGACTGTGCTTGGATGTAGAAATCGAGGAAGGCCGAGATAGACATGGCATGATCAAGTAAACAAGTGCTTGAAAGTGGGCATGTAAGAAGTCGGAATAATCGACGTGCGTGCATGAGAAGATGTATGAATGTGGAGGAAGCAAGACAAGTATGCCAGGACAGAGTGGTGTGGCGTTCTATCCTCTCTTCCTACCCCTTCGGGGAAATGGCGTCATGGTTAGTTAGTTATATTATTTCAATTTATGTTCCATAACATAATATAACTATAATCTCCGTTGTTTTTTATTTTCTATTTTATATTGTATAATTATTTCCCTTCTTTCTGTATAAATAAATCAATATAATATCTTATATTTTTTTAATTATCTTTTTCTCTTTTGCCTCGTGCATGCTGTGATTTTTTATGTGATTTTATGTATTTTTTTGTAATTAAAAATTTTATTTAAAAAAAAAAAAAGACCGAACCATCACGAAAGACCATTCTTGCTTTTCCCGGCAATGCTTTATCGGCCTTAAATATCTAATAGCCATAAATACAAGTATACAAGTGACATTGTCTTTCTTCCCAGGTCATCCACTGCTCGGGGTACCTGAAGGCTCGCCACCTGGCCGGGGGGCTCCGCCTGCTGGGGCTGGTGGCCGTGGGGCACTCCCTGCCCCCGTCGGCCGTCACGGAGCTGAAGATGCACCACAACATGTTCATGTTCCGCGCCAGCCTGGACCTGAAGATCATATTCCTGGACGCCAGGTACGTCTTGCCTGCTTTCCTGCACTTTTCTCTATTGTAACTACTGCATATTTATACATGGAGCAACAAAACTCGTTGTACTGTGGGTAGCCCAGTCAAATAACTAATTCGGATGTTATTGATTCTTTTTTTATGTTGTTCAGTGATGTCCAGTAGCTCAAGCACAGATAACTATCGACGTAGTTAAAAGCGTGCTATTCACGTGCTATTGCTAACGATTTGAGCGATCCCAATGACATAACGTTTAATACCGCGAGCATTGACGATCTGACCCGAGCGGAGCCGAGCGGAGCCGAACTAGGCTATATATCGCGGCCTTATGTCAAATGTCAAATCATCGCGCTTGTCGGATTTTTTATTATTTCGAATGCTTTTCTCAATATTTGGCTTGCCGAAAACCGACTAAATTATAATAAAGATAGAATGAAGATTTGTGCGAATAAGATATATCTCGGGAAATGGCTCGCGACTAGTATGCGCTCGTTTAATAATCCCGATCGATAACTTTTAACGCGTGTTCCATTGTGATCGCGAAAACGTTAAACATCCATGGGTAAGAAATCGTTATCACGTCGCTTATTACCGAATCGGTACTGATCTGTGATCGAGCAACAGGGAAGGTTGCATCAAAAGTCCGGATGAATAGGAGGTGAGCTTAATGCCTTTACTGACTTTAGCTCACCTCCTATTCATCCGGACTCTTGATCCAACCGTCCCTGGACATCATTGAACAACATAAAAAAAGAATCAAAAACATCCGAATTAGTTAAGGCAAACGCTTAGTTTTGGGGTAATTAGACTGGGCTATGGGGTGCACAAAGAGAAATGAAAGAGTACTTACAGTTTCCAGTGCACATTTATTACACAGAAGAAGTGAAATACAATAAAAACTTAACTAATTAAACTAAGATTGACATGAGTTTTGAAAATAGAAAAGTAAGAAATGAATTTAGATTAGCGCGCAATTTGGCGGCAAGAAATTTGTACAAAAGTGACGTGGAGTCACGATGAAGGTTAAAATGGTTCTCGTCGTTGTTCGATAGCGTTCGGCGGAGTTCGGTAGATTTTGCTTCGTCTCGCGTCGCCCGCGTGACGTATTTCTTCCGCCACAGTACCTACAACCTGAAAACTGGTGAATCTACGTCATATTTGGAGGCGAATGTGTAATGTGAACATCATTATTATGTATATATTTTTTAAAACACTATGTACAAGTCCAAATAAATAAATAAATAAATAAATGTGACGTTTGACGTGATAACGTCCAATAAATCGATAAACGCCGGCTGCACACACGAAAAAGCATGACTCATTGTCACGTTCCGCCTGAGCCGAGTGTGCAAGCGAGAGCGCGGAACAAGCGATAGAGAGGCACATCGGCCTAAAAGCGTTCGGTTTGTGACGCATCTATCTACAAAATAATGATAATTCATTAATAATAATTCAATTCAATTCATAAAAGTATGCTATTTTTCATCAATGTTTTCTTATGACGTTGTCACGTATTATCGTTCGTAAACCGACTTTACAGACAACCAAAAGTTTTTTTTTAAAGCATTGATATGATTAAATACGGGGTTAAAGTGACTATTTAGTATAGGTATTTAGTCTAATCTACTTAAAAAATCTACAAGTCTGAAGATGCCGCGGAAGAGGCGACTTTTAGGTGAATGTCAAAAAATATGTCAATCTTTATTTTTAATAAATTTGTTTTTTCTCCGGTATGATATTTTCCAACTTACGCCACTATGGTTCTCAACAGGCGATATAAATAATTGAAATTCGCGGCATCCTTTCTACTTCCTAGATTCGCAATATAAGTCTTCCTCATTTGAGCCCATGTGCTAATAATACCTGTACAAATGGGCTTACAAAATAAGCAAAGTTAAATAAACTCTTTACACAAGAGTAATAATTGAAGGCAAACAGCGAGACGCCCAGGATTTTTTGTTAAAAGTTAATATCGGAACTGCGTATTATCGCGTATACATGTATATCAATAAAAGTGATCCTAGTGGAAATAATGTTATAGACAGTTTAAAGAATTTTTATATTTATGATGTTGACTCGCTCAAAACAAAATGCCGTCTTTAGAACTCCTGCATCCACCTTGTGTTATTTAGAATCAAAAACGTTGACAAGTTGACATATCAATAGTACCCGGTTAAAATTGCTTCGATAGTTATCTTCCAACCAACCGTGTTCCTCTATGGCTGCGAATCGTGGCACCTAACCAGGGCCCAAGATAGCAGACTTCTGAGTTTTGAGAATAGGTGTCTTAGAAGAATTTTAGTGTGCGGTGGTTTGACTTTGTAAGGAACACAGAGGTGAGGCAACGGACACAGCAACCCTTGGTATCTACTGTCAACCGGCGAAGGCGTTTCGGCTGGCTAGGCCATATACTACGTATGCCTCCCGAGAGCCGCTTAACCATGCTTGCCTATTTTACAAGGCATCAGGTTCTCGGCGTCCTGGTCGTCCACTGTTGACAATTCGTCGGCAGTTTGCGTCAGAGCTGCGGGACGTGACTTGACTTGGGAGGATGGCACGGGAGCTGCGGCCGATCGCTTGGCCCTGGAGGGCAGTTTGCGGATGCGTTCGGTTTGGTGACGCATACTATCTAAAAAAACACTACTATCGGCGCGATGCTGAGTCCGAAGTAGAAGGGATGAACGTCGGCAGCAGCACGAAAAAGCATGACTTCAGTGAAAGTTGAAAATTAACGAGTGTGCAAAAAAATGTTAATTTATGGGGAAAAAAAAAAATTTTCAATTAACGTCATGCTTGTGGGCGATCTATATACAAATTAATGATTGTTCAGTAATAATAATTCAATTCATTTCATAAAAGTATGCCTATTTTTCATCAATGTGTTCTTATGACGTTATCATGAAATTTTCGTCGTAAACCGACTTTACTAGACATCCAAAAGTTTTTTTTTTTAAAGGCATTGATATGATTAAATACGGGGTTAAAGTGACTATTTTTGTATAAGGTATTTTAGTCTATTATTTAAAATCTACAGTTGAAGATGCCGCGGAAGAGGTGACTTTTTGATGAATGTCAAAAAATAGTCTGCAGCTGTTTTAGTTTTTATTTTAGTAAAACCCAAAATGTGGTATTATGTCAGTTTTATCGCCAGGGCTCCTTATGTAATGGTAAACTGATTCCTAACCTAAATTCGCTCCGGCCAAGTGGTGCCTACCCGAGACTTGGTGTCAAATATCTCGCCCCGGTATTGTTTTTTTTTTGTCTTTTTTGTTTTTCACATTTGCAATAACCTTCTTCAAACGTCAAAAAAAAAGACGGGATTATAAGCGCGCCTGGATCGGATTGGTCAAGAGCATAAAGTTTATGGGAAATGGTATTTGCTCAATTTTTATAAATGCAAATAGTAGAATACTTAGAGTACTATGACTATTTTTTAAAAATTTCGTGCTCAGATGTAAAATAAGTTAAAACTTTGACCTACTTACTACTTCCTTTTATTTCACGCAATGGTGCATAGGGCACTGCATCAATACACCAAGCGCTGTGTATTCTGATCATGTTATTACTCGAAGGTTAGTATGATCAGTCATCAGACCAGCAATTAACTAATTTGGCCGAGTTGAATCCTTGAATAGACACATATTGACTTTATTCCTTTAAGCAGGATTCTATTGTTTTAAATGTGGATGCATTGGCTATCCCGTTTTCTTGTAGATGCATTGGTGATCCCAATGGGAGGCCTTATAGCCTTGTCCAAGAAACATCACTCGCTTCTGTTTCCGGCCGCTTCTCTCCAATTTCTGAACATATTTAGTTTCATAGAAATTATAAATAATACTACAATAGCTATAACAAAAAACGGAAAGTAATATATTATCTAATTACAAGTTGGAAGGTGCTTTCCTAAGGGAACACCCACTGTCGTGAAATATGTCGACATCCGAGGTGATGCGATTAAGTAGCAAGATTGCTCTACCAACAGGCATAACCATTGGCAGGTTGGTTCTGCATTGTGGTAGGTAAAACAATCGATGCTGTCTTTGTCGAAGATAGTTATCAGGTACGACCAGACCTACATCCATCAGAATTACTGAGTTATGTATGCGACCACCAATCACCTGGAAGAAGTGAACAGCCAAATGAACGTCCCTCCTCCTCCATAATTATGAAAACGTGTTAATTAATTCGCAAATAAGACTTCATGATAATGTTCGGAAGGGGCACTTCATATCCATGTAAATAACAAAATCTATTTAAACTTATTGTACATTTTATGAAAAAATCTAAATTCTACTTAAATCGTTTAGCTAAAATTTTATACAAACTACTTTAAATTGTAAACAACATTTTGAGTGTGTCCAAATACTTGTAGACAAAAACTGGATTTCACCCATTACGGGCTAATAATTACAATTTGAAATTGTACTTTAAATTGTATTAAATGTAAATTGAAATAAACGATATTCGAACTAAATTAAAATTGAAATAGTTGCTTTGGATACAAATAGCAAATAAACCAGTTTCTTCATCAGCTAACTTCGGATCTTTATTCTTCTTTATTAAGATAGTTATCAGGTACGAACAGACCTACATCCACCAGAATCATGAATACTATATCATGAATCATGAATCGTACCATGAACACAGAGAAAACTATATTACAGCTCACATCAACAACTGTCATATTTCTGTCTAGGAGTCGTGCCTCTATCTCTATCCTATGTTGAGATATTACAGTTTTAAAAATTTAGTTTTAATGAAACAGTATCGAAATAAAATCACAAATGTTGACTTTTTTCAGTTAGTAAGTATAGGTACATAACATAAATACCTGTTTTACTTAGGCTGGCGGGTAGGTATGTCAGGACGATATTGATATGGCGATTTCCAGTCTCATTGTTCCATATTACGAAGTATGTTACGGTCAAAGTTTATGGTCATCGTAAAATCTGTTCCCCATATCCAGAACTCAGACTAACAGCTGGTCCCAGGAAACTAAGGTAAGAATAATAATCATAATCGACTAACTTAACAGCGACATTTTTGTGAAAAATCACCCATAATTAAAGGTACTGTTTAACTTTGGTAACTGTTTAGAAATCGTATCCGAGTGCTGAAGTTACCGTTTAGTTATATGTAATTGTAATATTAGTTAAGGTATTTTATTTCATAAGTACGTATTATTAAGCGTAGTACATATTAAGTCTAGTATAATTTTGTACAGCGCCCTTGAAGTGATTTACTCACGAAAACGGCGCTTTAAAAATTGTCCGCATTTTTATTATTATTATTATTATTATTAACGTAAGCTCCTCGCGGTAGACTATCTATAATATTAATAGCATAAAAATGATAGTAGTGTACATCACTGATGTCTGCCGAAAAAATAAATTTCAGTGTTGTCTGCGGAAAAAATAATCTCCATCGGTTTTTAAGAGTAGGTACCCACGTACAATCGTGCCTTATTTTTTGCACACTGGTAACTCTGAATTTACAATTAGGTTTATGTGACAGTTGGAAAAGTTTGTTGACAATTTTACAATAATATCTTAATCTTGTATATCTGGGGTAATACTCGACATCCATGTATTAATTAATCAATGGTTGGGACTTTTAGCCAATCAACGAAAGGTGGAACAACCAAAAATCAAGGCGCGGAAGCGCCGAAAAGCCCCGCAGGGCTAGCATTTAACAGTCGGCGAATGGCTCTGAATGGTACATACTTAGTACCTAATTGTGAAGGCAGTTAGGTAGTTTTTTATTCATATTTTTTTTATTACAACATGAATTTTATTATGTTTACTCAGCTGTTATGCATAATCGAATACACGATGTGAGGTGATGTTTTTTGGGTAGGTATCATGTGACGCCCTTTTTTCTAGCAAAAGTGCGCTAATTGATTTTTTAATGTTGGCAATACTGTTAGTGTCAGATTTAATATTAAAGGCCTATTCACACATATCGGCGGGACGTACCGTGTAGCCTTACTACTACTACTACTACTTTCCCTTATCCGCACCCAATGGTGCAAAGGGCCCTGCATTGTTACACCAAGTGCATTGTATCTTGATCATTTAATTACGAGAAGATAAGATGATCAGTCTTACACTTCAGAACCAGTGCAAGGTATCGCACATGAAATATTAATATGAAACCACACGTAAATAAATAATCCACGTTGACCCCCTACGGGAATCGAGCCTGCGAACTCATGCAAAGTAGCCAAACGGGCTACCACTATGACATATTTATAATAGTTAGTTAATAAATTCATATTTTTATCAAACAGCTTTTTTATTAAATGATATTTATAGTGTATCTACCAGAAAAGTAGGGGAGTCGTCGCAGGGGGTGTGGGGAAGGTTTGCACAGGGCCCCCTTCGTACGCTGTTTCAAGGTACCCCACTTCGCTCCGGTACAGATTAGGCACGTCCTCACCGCTATCGAGAGCCCCCAGACGCACGGCCTCTTGTGTTTACCGGAGACATTTAACAGGGGAACCTTCGATCATTGTAATGATTATTGTTATTACAAGACATACGCTACGTTTTAGGGCAAATCCATTTTGGATTAACGCCGCGTATTTAATTTTCTATAAAATAATGCATTGTCATAATAATTATTAGCATACCTATAATGAATTAAGAGGACAATTTTATTTTAAATGCCGCATCTAATTCTAGTGTTAAATATTTTGTTGTTTTTCGAATTTGTTTTCCGGAATTATTGACAGCCACAATACTTTAAAAAAAAATTCTATGGATTTACGAAAATATATTTTTTAATGTATGAATGGACCCTCGTTTATGGCATTTTCTCATTTTTCTGGATATAAAATAACTAAATAAATAGATAGATAGAATAAATAAAAACTATTTGTAGTCAATGCGACCAACATTTTTCTTTTTATTTTCCCTAAAAAAAATATAAAATCACTTTCTTCGATTTCTCTTAAATTTTTCTTTATTACCTAATAAAAAACTGTCAAAAGTGGAAATCGACATACAAAAACAAAATTTTTGTGAATGCAGAAATAAAAAATAAGAAATCATAAAACCGTCAGTGCAATCCGTTTGTAAATCGGATAATTAATAAGCGAGATACAAACATTTATAGATTTTATTCCACCTGCAAAAATTCATCATGCGTTTCATATAAAATCTATACAAAAATCAAACTTTAAGTGATTGTATTTCACTTAATAATTATCCGATTTATAAACAAATTACTTCGATGAACTTATGATTTTTAGTTATTTTTTTCAGCTTTCTCAGAATTTTTTTATTTACAAATATCACATACCTAATAACCCAATATTTCATAGCACACTTCCTTTTTCCGCTCTTCTATAAACCCGTTTAAGACAACAAAAGAAGAGTCTTAAATAACCGGATCCGGTTTTCACAAAACAAATCATCGCCTCCCCCATTCTATATCCTATTTCACCCCCTGTTCTGTACAAACACTCAAGAAGTATAGTTGTGTGGCACCAGCAGAGGGTAGGGGGAGAGGATATAACGCGCCCTGTGTCAACTAACAAGACGAGGATTGATAGCAATTAGGCCCTAATGGAATGGAATAAGATTTGTTTGTTGTTTGATTATCCAACTACTATTTCTACTACAACTATTCCATTTCATTGAACATAACAGAAAAATCCAAATAATTCTCAATACAATTATGAATAATATAGAGAGTACCTAAATGTAAAACAAAAAATAGAAAGTAATGCCCACAAATTATGTAATTACAAGTTAGAAAGTGCTTTCCTAAGGGAAGACCCAATGAAAGCCCCACCCTTTCCCTAGACTGCTTTAAAGACTATTG
Organism: Micrasema minimum; assembly: GCA_022494985.1. Classification (NCBI taxonomy): domain Eukaryota; kingdom Metazoa; phylum Arthropoda; class Insecta; order Trichoptera; family Brachycentridae; genus Micrasema; species Micrasema minimum. The sequence goes on from JAGVSP010000322.1 coordinate 104,433, forward strand.
AGTCTTTTTTCAGTCCAGCCAACTCTACCGATTTTTCAACAAGCTAAACCGCGATTTTAAGATTGTTAGTGTGATAAAAATACGGATGAATTTTACGATTATGTACGCGAACAAATGCTTTCATTGTACCCCTACCACCGTCTCGGCTTATGTATTATAATTGTCATTGTTTCCATCACCCAAACCAACCAGAGTCGGCCCAAATTAACAGTGGTAGGGATGTTAGTTTCTACCCCGATCATTATTTATTAGTAATTACAACCACCCGTGTGGAGACCGGTACCCCGCCTCGCCAGGCCCCTCATCCCAGACGTCCACCCGTGCATCCGCGGTCAGGGTCTCAATGGGGAAGGGAAGACCCATCATCATCATCATCATTTCAGCCCGTTGAGGTCCACTGCTGGACATAGGCCTCCCCCTGCCGTCTCCACTCCTCCCGATCCTGCGCCGCCCCCATCCACTGTCTTCCAGCAGACTTCCTGGTGTCGTCCACCCATCTCATCGGTGGACGTCCTTGAGGCCTCTGATTTCTCGGTCTCCACACCAGAACGCGTTTCGTCCATCTGTCGTCCGTCATTCTGGCTATGTGACCGGCCCATTTCCACTTCAACCAAGCAATTCGATCCACCACGTCACAGACCTTTGTCTGGCGTCGGATCCAATCGTTCCTTTTTCGGTCACTTAATGTTATTCCAAGCATAATTCTCTCCATGCTCCTCTGTGCAACTTTGGCAGAGACAATCAGGCCAGCGAGGTGGATAGGAGGATAAATCTCTCTTGGGTGGCTTTTGGAAAGCTAAATTCCACATTCCGAAGCTCTATCAAGACTCGAGTGTTCAACCAATGCATTCTGCCCGTCCTTACTTATGGCGCGGAAACAATGACTCTGACCAAGCAATCCTACCATAAGTTGCAAGTTGCACAGAGGGAAGATCCACTGTCGTGAAATATGTCGACATCCGAAGTGACGCGATTAAGTAGCAAGATTGCTCTACCATTGGCAGGTTGGTTCTGCATCGCGGTAGGTGGAAGAAGTGAACACCCAAATGA
>JAGVSP010000323.1:0-71347 GCA_022494985.1 Micrasema minimum
TACAAACGAAAATGTAACTTTTTGTGTCACTCAAAATCTTTGCGCATCGATTTCTCCGATTTATGATATTGTCGCCTGGCCCACTTGACCTCCAAGGCGACGATATATTACCTACGCATTCAATTCACTAGAAGGAGAGTATTCATAAGAACTTTCTAAAAATTTCATAACACCACTTATTATCAAATTACACCGCCTGAAGACTCCAGCACTTAGGCCAATACACTCACACTGTAAACGTGTTACGCAGATGTCTAGTGATGACGTAGATGCCTAGTGATTACGTATGAATGACGTAGTGGGTCACTAGCTGTCACTAGGTACGGTACTATTTTTCAAATATGGAATGCCACTTAAAAGTTCAGAATGCTCGCTTGTTGAGTTTAGAACAAGTGTCTGAGGAGGATACTAGGCATTAGGTGGTTTGACTTCATAACCAACGCTGAATTTCGGCAACGGTCGCAGCAACCTCCAATAACTGGAGTCGTGAAGATGCGGCGGTGGACCTGGCTTGGGCATGTACTCCGGATGCCTCGGGAGATCCTGAACCCGAGCTCCCTCTTCTTTTACGCCGCGCCTGTAGGATCCCGCCGTCCTGGCAGACCGTCGATGACCATCCTGATGTACTGAGGGATCGTCCCACCTCCACCCGCGACTGGTATAGATTCCTTGGGGACTCTCTGTCAGTCACGCTATTTTATGCAGGACTTTTAAATTCTTGCTGTTGCAAATGCATAAGCAAATTGCAGGGCCAAAGTTTCCAAGTGAAGTTAAGTCAAGAGGGCGACAGCATCGATGAAGTCAAAAGAAAATCATGATGCCGTCACCCTCACGATACCTCAGTGTCTCCATATCGAAATTATCTTTTTTTTCTTCTTTATTAATGCAAACATACAAAACAAGAATACAAATTAATACAGTCTATATGCCGTAAAAGCTCAAAACAATACAAAAGAACATAAGAAAAAAGGTGTATAAAAGGACCATCCTGATGTACTCGGCGGAGCTGATGGATGTAGGCCTGACATGGGAGGAGGTGAGAGAGAGAGGTCCCCTGGAGGAATCTATTGATGTCCACATGCTCCGCGAACGTAACGAAAGAAGAAGAAGAAGAATGCTAGTTCTCTGAAATTATTTTTCAAGGCATCTAATTTTAAAACAGAATAGGCCAGCGTACCGCAATCCTGCTAAATTAGTTTATATTACATACGTGAGTGTATAAATCACAATATCCCTCGCTAGGACATAATTTCAGAATCTTACCCATTAACCAAACAGAATTAAACACGCTAACCCTTTCCGCGCGGCCCCACCAAGGAATGTGAAAAATAAAACAAAGCCCGAAATGAGAAAATATTATCTACGCTAGATTTAAAATATTATCACAAAAGATAGAGTCCGGAACTCTTCCTACGGTGGGATTTCTGAATGTATTTTAAATGTACCATTTAGTTTATGAAAGGACCGCGAGGTGGCGAGGGGAGACCCCGCCACTGGGAGATCAAAAACTACCTCATTTGTTTGGTATTAAGATGTAGAAGTTGTTACCACTGATATTAATTGAAGTGAATGCAGTTGAAATGCGATCTCTCAGGCGAATGTGTGCTAAAACTATGTATGATAGGTGCACTAATGTTGAAATTAAAGCAGAATGCAAGGCTGAGATAAGCATTATCGACAAAATTAAGAAAGGTCTTTTACGATGGTTCGGTCATGTAGAGCGAATGGATGATGAAAGAAAGGCTAAAAAATACATGATGTGACTGTGCCTGGATGCAGAAGTCGAGGAAGGCCGAGAAAGACATGGCATGATCAAGTAAAGCAAGTGCTTGAAAGTGGGCATGTAAGAAGTCGGAATAATCGACGTGCGTGCATGAGAAGATGTATGAATGTGGGGGAAGCAAGAGAAGTATGCCGGGACAGAGTGATGTGGCGTTCTATCCTCTCTGCCTACCCCTTCGGGGAAATGGCGTGATGGTTAGTTAGTTAGTTAGTTAGTTAAGTTGTTATAAATATTTATTTATTTATTTTATTGTTTTTTACGCCCATAGGGCTTTTACATAGACATTTTTAAATGATTACACAGTAGGTAGCTATTCATTACCGCCAGAGATGGCATCCAGACACTGTTCCCTAAAATGCACTAGATTTGTGTTGAAAACATCCAAATTGTTAGTGTACTTGTTGTTAGCCAGTGCGTGCATTCTTCGTATCGGTGAGTTAGCACTGTAATTGGTCGATGTATAATATACATGTAGTTTAAAATTTAATACTGCGTACGTGATAATATGACTTGGGAGGATGCACGGGAGCTGACGGCCGATCGCTTGGCCTGGAGGCAGTTTGTGGATTCCATATGCTCCGTGGAGCGGATATGGTACGATGATGATGATGAAGTGAAAGAAGTGTGACAAAACAGAGTGGTGTGGTGTACTGTCCCCTCCCCCTATTTATCTATTTTTTTAAAAATAATACCGAGGCTAAAAGGTTGATTAGTCGTACGCTTCAGTATCGAGACTCGAGTATTCAACCAATGCATTCTGCCCGTCCTTACTTATGGCGCGGAAACAATGACTCTTAACAAGCAATCCTCCCATAAGTTGCAAGTTGCACAGAGGAGCATGGAGAGGATTATGCTTGGAATAACAACATTAAGATACCGAAAAAGGAACGATTGGATCCGACGCCAGACAAAAGTCTGCGACGTGGTGCAGCGAATTGCTTGGTTGAAGTGGAAATGGGCCGGTCACATAGCCAGAATGACGGACGACAGATGGACGAAACGCGTTCTGGTGTGGAGACCGAGGAACCAGAGGCCTCAAGGACGTCCACCAATGAGATGGGTGGACGACATCAGGAAGTCTGCTGGAAGACAGTGAATGGGACGGCGCAGGATCGGGAGGAGTGGAGACGGCAGGGGAAGCCTATGTCCAGCAGTGGACCTCAACGGGCTGAGATGATGATGATGATGACGCTTCAGTATTTTACGTGAAATAAATATTTCATATTGACTCCCATCGGGAATCGAACCCGCGATCTCATGCATTGCTGCTTAACGCGTTACAGCTAGACCACGATGCAGACAATTTGTGAATTTAAAATACTAAAAAAAAATACAATGGAATAAAATTAAAGAAAGCGAATCATTTTACAAAAATACGTAAACGAAAAAGAATGTTACCTTTCTTACTGTACGGAGAGTATGTCTATTGGATATAAATATAATTTATAAAAACCATTTTTACTCATCCTGTGACGAAGCGAATCGGAAAGGGGTGTATTTTAAAATTTAGAATAACCATCCCCCTCCCCCGGAGCACCCACTAAAGTATAGCAACCTTAAATCCACCCCCTCTTATCCGGGACTTTTAATAATAATGAATAATTTACATATTAAAATAAAAGTTCAACCCTTTAGGAGGCCCGCGTGAACGATACTAATTATAAATATGAAAAATTTGCTTCCGTATTCCGAAATCGCGATAGAAGAAAAACAGTTACGAAATGTTGTTGTGGCACTACGTGGGGTTATAAAAATATATTTTAAACTATGCCTGGAATCAAACCCGAGACCTCATACAACCTGCTAACCACTACGCGGCAACGAAAACAATTTATATCACATAACAATAAAGCTGTATGATTTTAAAAATTACTAATTCACGTACTAACTAACTAACCACCACGTCATTTCCCCAAGGTGGTATACAGAGAGGATAGAACGCCACACCACAACTCAGTCCTGGCATACTTCTCTTGCATTACTCACGATAGATTATTCCGACTTCTTACATGTCCACTTTCAAGCACTTGTTTGACATTTATCATTGCCATGTCCTTTTCGTCCTTCCTCGACTTCGACACCCAGGCACAGTCGCATCATAATTTTTTTTAGCCGTTCTTTCATCATCCATTCGCTCTACATATGACCGAACCAACGAAAAGACCTTTCTTAATTTCTGTCGATAATGCTTATCTCTTTATCTTATAAAACTACTACTTCTACTTATTTTCCTTTATCCCACGCCAAATATTGTGCATGGGCACTGTACCGATACACAAAGTGCAGGGCATCCTGATAAAAAAAATAGATACACAAGAACTTTAAATTTATTATACATTTCTACGTTATGTTACTAATATTATTTTCCATTTTCAACCAACCAAGCATAACTTGGCACCATAAATTAATTAAAAACGGACCATTTTTTAAACTTTATATTTCATAATTTATTACGGACAACAGTGTCCTTTTTTGTATTAAAACATGTGCATATTATTTAATGTTTATTCGTACCAAAGGGATATTTGTAATTCTAATTGGCCTATTCGTATTTTTTAACATATTTAGGGGTAGCTTTAGAAACGTGTGTTACATTTTCATTTTTTCCGTTAACAATACAAAAGATAATTACTGAATACTAAGCGGTTCTTAATTACGAGTGGATTTAAACGATAATGTTCTTTTTAAAATATTTTGCGTTCTGTAAAAATTGTTTTTTCAATACACCGTTAGCTCTATTTAATTTATATTAAAAGGTAGATATATATTATATAGACCTGAAGTCTTATATATTTTTTCAACTCGTAAAGATATATTAATAAATAAATGATTGATTATCTTCAATAATATTCAATGATTAACATTTCAAAAGATCGATGTTTGAAATTCTTTTATTAATTGATTTCACTTCGGAAAATTACGTTTATTCTTCTCCTTCTTCTTCTGCTTGTTCTTCTTCTTAAGGTAGACCTAAGGGCCTGTATTCTGTATGGTTCTCGATCGATGCTTCCTCTTGGGATGTCGACTCCCAACTGTCCCTCTTATTACATTACTATTTTTTTTTTATTCCATATGCTTGTTTTTTTTTAAATTACCTGTGTTATGTATTATGTGCCATGTGTGTTTATTTGATTTTATTTAGGGAAAAACAACAGTTTTACATAATAAATTTTAAAGATAATTAACTAAGTAGGTATATGTTTTATTCCAATAACAGTTTTTCACAAAAGTAAAATAAATGTAAGAGAATGAATAACAGCTTTAGGTAGATATAAAAATTATGGTCGATGGTTTAGTTATTGAATTTGCTCGCCTGACGTGGTAGGAGGCGAGAGAGCTGGCTGATTATAGGATCTCTTGGAGGAATCTAGTGATGTCCACATGCTCCACATAGGAACGAACGTGGTGAAAGAAGAAGAAGAAGAATTATTTATTGTTGGCATTGATCTTAAGAATTTATTTATTTATTTCATATCTATATATATATATATATATTTTTTTAATGAAATACCTCGCTGGGCAAAGCCCGTGTTGAGGTATTCATTTACAACTAACATTTAAATTTACAAGTATGATACATTAAAAGAAGAACAATAAAAAAATGCATTAGGTACCTACAATTGACAATTGTTATATATATATATGCTATTTAGGTGGTGTAACCATTTCAAGGCACCTCTCGGGACCCAAATCATAGATGCAATTTTTTACGAAGAAGCGAATTTTTTTTACATCTTTTTCATTTCTTGCATACAATGGAAGGGTGTTATATATTTTTGGAGAAAGGAAGACGTGGCTTTTTTGTCCAAAAAACGTTTTCATTTTCGGTAGTTCCAATAGAATCAATTAAATACTTCATCGATTTTCATTCCAGAAATTAATTCATTATTGTGTTGCCGTGTGAAAATGATTGATTTTCTTTTAACTGCCTACCACGCTGTTTGAATATTTATATGTTTTTAAGTTTAATCGCGCTCTTCCCCAGAACGGGTAGGCAGAGAGGATAGAACGCCACTTCAATCCATTCCAACTCTTTTTCAAATTTTATTCCCAATTTTCACATGTCCACTTTCAAATACCTAAATACTTGAAATTGAAATTTATCTTTAAAAAACTTTTTTAAATCATATAACGTAAGCTTTCTTAGATATTTATGTTAGCTAAGCAACTTATAAGCCAAAAGCTTCGCAGTTAACCCTCTAATAACATGACGCTTATACGCACACGTAAACGTGATAATTGCTAGTCGTCATAGGGTACGTCAGGGTGAAGAGTAACGTCATGTCACGCGGGGACAAGTGTGCCATGGTGCAAATGTACCAATAGTATTTCAAGCCAAGAGTCCATTTTCTCTAACGTAAGTATTCATTAGAAACAATGGAAGCGAATGATACGTACGTACTAACGCTTAATAAAGGATAACCCCTTCAATTCAAAAGATTTTAAATATTTAACATTAAGATTAAACTAAAAATGCAAAATATATACCTTCTCCCGTCTTGGGATAAAATCCAGATTTGTGTACAAGTATTTGAACACGACCCAAAATGTTGTATCAAATTCCTGGTCTAAATATAAGTAAATTAATTTGCAGAGTCATATGCAGGCAATTACTAGTACTTAATTTAACTCGTCAGAAGAGTCTTAACTACAAAAATAAAGTAATTCGCTAATAAATACTTAACTTCAATATCAGTGCATAGATGGAGCGTTCAACTCCCTGGTGGATGATTCTTGATTCGTAGCATATATACAAAATCAAAAATGTTACCTGGTGTGGATATTCGCTAATAAGCTGAATAGGAAATGTTGTAGTACCTACATAAAGTGGCCACTTAACCCAGCCAATGACAGGTCATAAGCCCTGTAAACGTTCGAATATCGATATTCCTGAATTTGAAAAAATTCTACTCATCTCTGTAGGGATATAAAAATAAAATAAAAATGCTAGATTTAAAAAATCCGAAATTAGTCACACTTAGTATAATGAATGAAAAACATTTTCCAGTATGTTATGTATTTATTGAGGGGCTAAATACAGTTTAATGGAAACACGGCTGTGATCTTCGAACGAGAATTCACTAGAAGGGGCGTATTCATACTTTTTTTAAAAAATATGTACGCTTCCTAGGGTTAATTTCACCGTCTTAAGACTCCAGCACTCAGGCCAATACACGAAACGTGTGACGCAGATGTCTAGTGATGACGTACATGCCTATTAATGACGTAGTGAGTGACGCTGTTGGTAACTAGACACCTCAGACACGATAATATTTTTTTAAGTATGGAATGTTATTTCTCAGAAATTCTTGTTCAAAAGCGTTTTCACTAAACAAATAAACATAAATCATATCTCAATCTAAAAATATTGACACAATTCATAAAACTGCTATTTAGGAAAGTGGGTTGAATTTTTTTTTATAAAAAAATTACCGCTTAAGTTTAATTAGATGTAAAGGGTTAAACAAACACCTATGTACAGCGTTTCGTTGAGTTCAGGGCTCGTCAACCATTTTTTCGTCGTGTTACGGCCGTGTCCGCTAGTACGGGGGCCATAAATTGCCCAAACGGCCCTATTGAAATTCCTGTACCCATCACGTAGCGCCCCTGCCCTGACTAAAACTGCCGAATGAATAAACTGCAAATTACACACGCCTAATGATGCATTCGATTCAATTTATCTAAGGACTCCGGAATTTTTTTTATTTAAAAAATCATCATACCATATCCGCTCCCTGTGTGGAGCATAGGGAATCCGCAAACTGCCTCCACAGGCCAAGCGATCGGCCGCCAGCTCCCGTGCATCCTCCCAAGTCAAGTCCACGTCCCGCAGCTCTGACGCAAACTGCCGACGAATCGTCAACAGTGGACGACCAGGACGCCGAGAACCTGATGCCTTGTGAAAGAGGCAAGCATGGTGGCGGCTCTCGGGAGGCATACGCAGTACATGGCCTAGCCAGCCGGAACGCCTTCGCCGGATGACAGTAGATTCCAAGGGTTGCTGTTTTACTTTTGTGTTCCTTACAAAGTCAAACCACCGCACACCTAAAATTCTTCTAAGACACCTATTTAAAAAATACTCATATCAAATAAGTGACATGGTGTTTCAATTATGATCAGAATTTGGATTTAAATTAGCTAACTAACTAACTAACCATCACGCCATTTCCCCGAAGGGGTAGGCAGAGAGGATAGAACGCCACACCACTCTGTCCTGGCATACTTCTCTTGCTTCCTCCACATTCATACATCTTCTCATGCACGCACGTCGATTATTCCGACTTCTTGCATGCCCACTTTCAAGCACTTGTTTTACTTGATCATGCCATGTCTTTCTCCGCCTTCCTCGACTTCTACATCCAGGCACAGTTGCATCATATATTTTTTTAGCCGTTCTTTCATCATCCATTCGCTCTACATGACCGAACCAACGTAAAAGACCTTTCTTAATTTTGTCGATAATGCTTATCTCAGCCTTGCATTCTGCTCTAATTTCAACATTAGTGCACCTATCATACATAGTTTTACCACACATTCGCCTGAGAGATCGCATTTCAACTGCATTCAATTTACTTTCATCCTTATTTTCCAACTCCATGCTTCGGTTCCATACATAAGGGTTGGTACCAGAACTCCATTATGCACTGCCAATTTAGCCTCTTTTGATAAGCACTTATTAGATACCACCGACTTTAAGGCACCATTAATTCTGTTACCGTGTTACCATGTTTATTCTGTTATTTAAATAAGGAATAGGGAAATATCACGCATTACGAAAACAGGTGAAAATGTGTAAAAATTGTTTTAGAAATATTGATAATAAAATAGCATGTAAAGGAAATGAACGGATTTGTAATATTACGTTGCCATTTAAAAAATAAATAAAAACATACACAACTTAAATTTCTCAATAATCCTTACCGACTACTTGAACCATATCCAGTGTTTCCCAAACCGTTTCTCGGGCCGCCCCACCCCCACAAAAAGTAAGTTTTAATTGCGGATACTAAACAGCAAGAAGTGGCTCCTTGATTTATGGCCACTTTTTATTCCTTTGTTTGTGAGGAGGTATAAAATAATGCCCCTCCTTAAGCTCGGCTTTTGCTTCTTTCAAAGTGTTGTATGTTGTGTAGATATACCTCCGGATACGAGGAACAAACAGGTTCTCAAACTGTTGATTGCAAGATTTTGTAAAAAGGATAAAAAATCTGAATACCTACTGCACTTTCTACACTTTCTAACTAACTAACCATCACGCCATTTCCCCGAAGGGGTAGGCAGACAGGTAGAACGCCACACCACTCTGTCCTGGCATACTTCTCTTGCTTCCTCCACATTCATACATCTTCTCATGCACGCACGTCGATTATTCCGACTTCTTAAATGGCAACTTTCAAGCACTTGTTTTACTTTATCATGCCATGTCTTTCTCGGGCCTTCCTCGACTTCTGCATCCAGGCACAGTCACATCATATATTTTTTTAGCCGTTCTTTCATCATCCATTCGCTCTACATGACCGAACCAACGTAAAAGACCTTTCTTAATTTTGTCGATAATGCTTATCTCAGCCTTGCATTCTGCTCTAATTTCAACATTAGTGCACCTATCATACATAGTTTTACCACACATTCTGCACTTTCAACATAAAATATTTATTTACATGTGATTTCCACATTAATATTGCATGTGTGATACCTTAGACTGGTTCTGAAGCCTCAGACTGATCATCTGCATCATCATAATCATACCGTATCCGCTCCCTATGTGGAGCATATGGATTCCACAAGCTGCCTCCAGGCCAAGCGATCGGCCGCCAGCTCTCGTGCATTCTCCCAAGTCAAGTCCACGTCCCGAAGCTCTGACGCAAACTGCCGATGAATTGTCAATGGTAGACGACTAGGACGCCGAGAACCCCTGTGAAATAGACAAGCCTGGTTAAGGCTCTCGGGAGGCATACGTAGTATATGGCCTAGCCAGCCGAATCAACTTCGCCGGATGACAGTAGATACCAAGGGTTGCTGTGTCCTTACCTTCTAGTAATAAAAGGATCAGGATACACTGCACTTGGTGTACCAATGCAGTGGAAGGGAAAGTAGTAGTAGTAAATGACGCCAGTAGGTACTTACCTTCTCTTTAACAATTTACTAACAGTCTACTCTAAGATCCTCACTCGATTCAGCCAGAGGAAGACTTTGTGAACCCCGGCGAAGTCCAAACACCAAGTTTGGCGATCGTGCTTTACCAGCGGCTGGCCCCTCTGCCTGGAATCGACTGCCTTCACACTTACGCACCATTCAGAGCCCTAGTCAATTTCGGTCTCAACAGAAGGCGCATCTTTTTAAAATTTCACATGCAAATACCCAGATTGCGCAATTACCCTAGGCTGCTCAAGTTACAGGTAGTATAGTCTACCGCTAGGAGCTTAGGTTAAACAGTGTATTTAATTGTAACGCGCCTTTGCGGTGATTTTTCACTAAAATAGCGCTATATAATTAACCGATAATAATAATTATTAATATTATTACCTGTTTCCGTCATATGCGCGTCAAAAATACGATATATTTTGACAATACTCGGTGATCAATTGTATTGTGTCTTTTGTAAGGATAGGATGGTCTTTGGATAGGTATTGTGATAAGGTACGGCAGGGGACGTATGAAAAAGATGATAGGATGATAGATGCACACATGCGTTCTGTCCCCTCCCCTCTTCTCCCTAATCCCCCTTCCTTGAGACCCTGACCGCGGATGCACGGGTGGATGTCTGGGATGGGGGGCCTGACGAGGCGGGATACCGGTGTCCACACGGGTGGTTGTAATTACTAATAAATAATGATCGGGGTAGAAACTAACATCCCTACCACTGTTAATTCGGGCCGACTCTGGTTGGTTTGGGTGATGGAAACAATGACAATTATAATACATAAGCCGAGACGGTGGTAGGGGTACAATGTAAGCATTTGTTCGCGTACATAATCGTAAATTCATCCGTATTTTTATCACACTAACAATCTTAAAATCGCGGTTTGGCTTGTTGAAAAAATCGGTAGTGTTGGCTGGACTGAAAAAGACTCAATAGTCTTAAAAACAGTCTAGGGAAAGGGTGGATCTTTCATTAGTCTAAGGTTAGTCCGGATAGAAATCTCTAGGTTTGATATTAGAACAGAAAGCAGCCCCGAAATTAACATATTATCTTATAACAGGGTTGATAGGTTACGACTACAAACCTCTAGGTACACAGAGATTCTAAAGCCCGACTGCGACACGGTACAAACTCCTCACACATGTGCAAAAATACGATAGTAACTTACGATCGCGCTTTAAGCCGAGATGGTGGTAGGGGTACAATGAATGAATTTGTTGGCGTACATAATCGTAAATTCATCCGTATTTTTATCACACTACTAACAATCTTAAAATCGCGGTTTAGCTTGTTGAAAAAATCGGTAGAGTTATCTGGACTGAAAAAAGACTCAATGGTCTTTAAAGCAGTCTAGGGAAAGGGTGGGGCTTTCATTGTGAGACTCGGTGATCCTAGAATGGATTTGATCTTGCGAGTCTTAGAACTTTGAGAAACAGTGCTCCGGCTTTGGTAATGTATGGACTTTAGAATTACCCGGTAGTCACCGTTGCGTTGGGGAGTTGTATTGTGCCCAAGTTTCTTTTCGACAATGCCCCGAGTTTTATCGTTTTATTTATTATTTATCGTCATTATTTCACCGACAAATAATACTAATTTATGGGCGCAAGAATGGCCGCTTAAGTTTTCCATTTTGCTAAGTATTGTCCCGAAAGTTGGGCGAAAGGAACGCGGATGAAAAATGACAATATCCATGAGATTAAATTGGCTACTTTAAAACACTTGTTAACCACGTACACAAGCTGAAATTTTAGTCATGGTTAATTTCAGGTAAAATTATGATGAAATCAAAAATAATACTGATGTTTATGAAATTAAACAACTTTTGTTTAAAACTACTTTTTTATTTTTTTTAACACTCCAACCGGTTTCGGAGACACTACTCCTTCATCAAAATCCCTGACAAAGGAGTAGTGTCTCCGAAACCGGTTGGAGTGTTTAAAAAATAAAAAAGTAGTTTAAAACAAAAGTTGTTTAATTTCATAATTATGGAAAACTACAAAGTGAGTGCTACAAACATTGAGTTAATAATACTTATGCTTTGTCAAACTCCTAATCTTTAGTTGTCTTTTAATGTGCGTCATACTTATTTTACTTACAAATTTTAGCACTTCCTATAATATAAACCAAATTTCAAAGGAATAGTCGACCTTTTTTAAAAAATTATTTGTGCAATATGTTTATTTCCAATTGTCTTATTAAATGGGGTAAAATTTTCATTTCCTTATTTATTGAATGGCTTCCTGGTCGTCCTCTGTTGACAATCCGTCGGCGGTTTGCATCAGAGCTGCGGGACGTGGACTTGACTTGGGGAGGATGCACGGGAGCTGGCGGCCGATCGATTGTCCTGGAGGCAGTTTGTGGATTCCATATGCTCCACATAGGGAGCGGATATGGAAGAATATTTTGTATCAAGTTTTTACGGAGCTTGTATGCAGTTGTCCTTTCTATGGATGATTATTCAATGTATCAGTTTCATAGACTAATCAGAGTTAAGATTTCTTTATCGCTGTTTTATCGAGATTCATGCACTGAAACAAAGGATTTTTTTTCAAATGATTACTTCAATTTTGTCTCTAGAACCTTTTTTTTTTATTTGTTGAAAACTTCTTGGTTTCCATTGAAATGTCAATCATGAAAGCAAAACGTACTACAATAAATTGGTAAGCAGAAATAATTTACAATTTGACATCTTAACAAAGACGAGAAATTTAGAAGGGAATATGGATATCTTGGCGTTTACAGGTTTATGACCTGTCATTGGCTGGGTTAAGTGGCCACTTGATGTATTACAACATTCCCCATTTCACCCAGTATTTGATATCCATATCTGCCAATATACAGCAAAATGGCGCGACGCTTCGTATGTGAACTCTCTGTTATCCATTGAGAAAATTGCTAAGCATTTTAGCAGAAACCTTTATGATTGCAACCTTTATGCAACCTTTATGGTTACCTTTATGATTGCAACCTTTATGACTACAAGTGTTTGGACACACTCAAAATTGCAACCTTTATGACAACAAGTATTTGGACACACTCAAAATGTTGTTTAGAAATAATTTATTTACCTTGAAGGAATTATCTCCTCTTGATATGCATAAAGAATATTAAAACTGTGAAGAGTATGACACTGTAATTGGGAACAAAAATGAGTGCGAAATTTGCCAATTAGCGTAAAATTTAATGTGGATATTTATGATTATCTCTGTGTTTTATTCCTCTTACCAAACACGGTGTCAGAACATAACTTCTAATCCCAAACGTCGGCCGTGACGCAGCGGTTACCCGCGCGGCTAACCGCACCGCGGGGCGCTAAGGCGCGCGTAGGCCCGGGAGTGACATAAAGATGCGAAACAACACGAACGACTAATTAAATCAGAAAATATTCTCCGCGCGTCTAAAACGAAAATTATGTCGCGGGCCTAAAAGGGTTTTCGGGGCAGCGATTTATGCCGCCATATTCAAAGATGGCGACCGTAAATTTTTTAATTGATATTTATTATTGTGACGCTCGCGGGGGACGCGACTGCGCCACTGGCGCGTGATTTAAAACGCTAAACGAAATGACATGTACGAAAAACTTTCTCGCGCAAAGTGTTAAGGTGAGATTTCTACTCCAGTGGTGTAGCCGCGGATAACCCTTTATTAATATAATATTATTCATGAAAATCATATAATTTATGATTCTTAAAATTTAAGACACTTAAATGCTGAAGTAAATACGGCAGGAATTTTTGAATATAATTAACATCAGAAGCATTTTATGTTACTTTGTCAGGAGGATATTAGTTTACTTAAGTGTTTGGGATAAAATATTTATTCATTAACATAAATGAAATTTACATAATTTTTTAGATAAATGCAAAATAATAAGAAACGTCATAATTGATAAAATGATGCGTTATTTGAGCAAGATTAATTACTGTGGATTGTTTTTTCCTAATGTGATATAATCAAATTAAGCGTTAAGAATTTTTTTAGTCATAAAAAGATATCTTCTTAACGATGGCAAAATAAATTAAAAGGTTATAGTTTGAAACTTTTAAAGTTTGACAAATATATATTATTGATATCTCAACAGAGACTGAGAAACTCTGGAAACGAATGTGGGTTATCTAGGCGTTTACAGGGCATATGACTTGTCATTGGCTGGGTTACAACGTATTACAACATGCTCCATTCCGACCATCATCTGATAACCATACATTTTTCACAATTTCGAAACATCTATCAGTATGGATTATTCATTTCACTATAACGAGATTTTTTTCACTGGTGATATCTATTGAGAAAATTGCTTAACATTTGACAATTAACTTTTTTCGTATAAGTAAGATTCATTCAAATTTATTTACTCACTAGAAGACGCCTGAAGATGTCTCTTCAATTTCTTTGCTATATTGTTAAAAGATCCGTTTAGATACATTTTACATATATATTTACATATAATTTTATACGTCATTAATTCTAAAACACATGCATTATTTATTTAATAGCTGACTAATAACTATTTATGATAGTTTATAATATCTGTCCATAAATAAGGGCTTCGCCCAATAAAATGGCCGAAATTTAAATTAGGAATTCCAAATTTCACATATAGGGGAGTTGTAACCCTTTAGTGCTAGCATTTCGCATTGACCCTTCGCGAGCAAATGTTTAAATTTCGCTGTTTATTATCGCCCGAGACCGCCTTCAGAATTCCTGCGATCCCTGCGAATGATGATCGTTTATTAAACTATAAATTTGCGCGGTGAAAGGGTATAGGTCCTTCTTGATTAACTTTGGATGCTTAGGCTTAATTAATTTTGATAGTAAAGTTACGACGTACACAAGCCATTAAGTTCGAATTGCTAATATGTGGACTTGTGTTGAGACATGACGTTTTGACATTGGTTGGGTGTACGACCACAACTTGTTTCCCACTTTCTGGCGAAGCTGCTTCCGACTGTTTGAAGTATTTTTTTTTTTTTTTTATTATTATATATTTATTAGTACTATATAATTGGTGTAACTCAACAACTTGCCGTGCTTTTTATGAGGACTAGTCTATTGCTAAATCCATAGATATGACAATATGTAGAAAAAGAGTCGAAGAGAGAGAAAATTTATACAGTAGGTTAAGATAGGTTGGGCTTAATATAAAAAATAATATAAATCAAGTGGCTATTTTTAAAGCAAATGGCTATAAATATATCCTTTATAATAGGTTATGAAGTTTATACAGTAGGTTAATGATAGGTTAGGTTAAATAAAATAATTTAATCAAATAGATTTTTAAAAGCGAAATTTGACAATACATAATGAAGGCGTAACCCAATCGCGTATCAACCAATCACACCTTAGCCCGCTTTTACGCTTTACTCTACAAACCAGAGACTAAAAATGTTTTTAAATGTTGACAGCTGCACGGCAAGTTGTTAAGTTACCCCATATAATTTTTACATGGACTAATATTATTACATTACAATTATTTTTTTTTCTCCTAACTATTCTTATCCTACACTAATATTTCTCACACATATATTTTCTACACTTAGCCCTAAACAACTTTAAATTTTGTTAATTTTTTATTTCTTCTGGCATCTCCTCATACATTTTAATGCCCTTATACATGAGACAATTCTGTGACATAGTTTTTCTTTTCTTTTCTAATTTTATATTTTTTGAACCTCGTGTTGCATATTCATGAAAAAAGTCATTGTGTTTTTTATTTGTTTTGCAAGTATCTTGGAATTATCCCTTTAACAATTTTGTAATTTCATTAGCAACATTATATTTAGTTCTTTTGTCTACTGACATAATATTCAAGAGTTGAATCATTTTTTAATGTTTGTTCTTCTACTGCTTCAATATGATTCGCATTGCTTTGTTTTGCAGAATTTGTAATTTTTTTTAGCTCTCCTACATTACAAAGGTATAATAATTATAGATGAGCAGTAGTCTATATGTGGGACAATTATACTCTTTTGGATAGGTACATCATAAAAACGGAAATGATTTATACAAAAATCTATTGTGTATACACGCGGGTTTGATTCCCGTAGAGTACACATTAAATATTTATTTACATGTGATTTATACATATTTATGTTCCATGTATGATACCTTGGGCTGGTACTGAAGTGTATGTCTGAGCATTTTACCTTTATGCAATAAAATGGCTACAATGAAAGCTCCACCTTTTTCTTAGTCTTTTAAGACAGTCATCTTAAAGACTGTTGAGTTTTTTTTTAGTCCATTCTGACTTCCCTTGAATACAAATAAATCTTTCGACTTTTAACATAGAAGCGAGACCGAATTATGACGTCACGGGGGCCACGATAAATAGTGTTGCGTTTTCGTGAACGCGTATTTTTCAACAATTTTGTTTCAAAAATTATTTATTTATTTATTTAGTACAACATAACACATTGTAGTACTAAACATAATTGAATATTTACATAATTAGTATAATAGAACCAAGTTTGGATTTCACAAATTTAGAATTTACAAAACAATATTTTTGCAAACCAAATTTTAATAATTACATTGCTATATTTTTGCAGGCATTTTCAATATTATGAATGAAAACATTGTTTTACAACATCCATATTGATTTTAATATTGATATTGTTATTATCTCAATGTTGTAGCACTCACTTTGTAGTTTTCCATAATTATGAAATTAAACAACTTTTGTTTTAAACTACTTTTTTATTATTTAACACTCCAACCGGTTTCGGAGACACTACTCCTTCATCAGGGATTTGTATAATAATTATTATACAAATCCCTGATGAAGGAGTAGTGTCTCCGAAACGGTTGGAGTGTTAAATAAATAAAAAAGCAGTTTAAAACAAAAATTGTTTAATTTCATAATTAATATTAATATTTCTAAATCAATTTTACATATTTTCATAGGAATGAGTATTTAAATCTTTAAAAACGGTAATAACGTGCGCTTCGCTAAAGTTCGGTTTTTAATTTATTTGAATTTGGAATAAAAGCTACTCACGAATGGTAGCACACGCCATTAAGCTCGCGGTGGCGATATTTCTAATTACTTTTCATATAAAATAAGTCATTTTGGATTCGCCCGGAATCGCAGTCAGAGGAAATGGTACAGCCTGCAATTCGTGGTAGTCCATGATGATTGGAAAATATATTGTTATAAAATATCGTAAACAAACTTTTTAATTAGGTATGTTTATTGTATTGTGTATATAAATTGTCTCTGTATAAACACTTAAATAGTATCGTAAACAGATCCTTAAAAGTTTTAGGCTTTATAAATAGAACTACGTCTGATTTCCAAAGTATTCTTACACTTAAAACACTTTATTGCTCTTTAGTTTGCCCTATTCTTGAATACGCATCAGTAATCTGGTCCCCTCATTATGCTGTTCATATCAAGCGCCTTGAATCAGTTCAACATCGTTTTATAAGAAAAATTACATGAAAGATGGGACTGGAAAGAGGAGACTATTCATATTCTGATATGGAGAGGTTTTTAAGCTTATCAAGTCTTGAAAAACGCAGATGCAATGCGGATATAATCTGCATGTATAAAATTATGAACTGTCTCATTGATGCCCCTGAAATTTTGGAAAAGATTATTTTTAACGTTCCCATCCGTAGACTAAGAAATAATGAAATTCTGTTCCTCGGTCATCACAGGACCAATTATGGCGCACAGGCACCTTTACCCAGAATGATCAGGCGGGTGAACGATCATAAAGATTTTTGATTATTTTGGTGTGAGGATGTCTTTCTTTATAAATCAGCTGAAGAATCTGTATAGTTAGCTTATGCATTTTACTTAATTTAAAAAATCTATTCTTTGTCTTTGCTGTTTATTTCCGTCCTTGCAATTTTTTTTCTTTGTAAAAATTTCGTGTATCCATAATGTTTATAAATGGACTCTGTCCGTCAATAAATAAATAAACATATATTTTTTTTAATGTTTGTACGTAAAAAAATTGTCTTTAATAATATTATGGTATACAACACCAATCTTTGTTAAACGTATGTAGCTCATTTCTTAGAAGTACTTAAAATCCAATCCCACCATTTAAATTTCGTCCCCTATAAATAGTCCAACCTACATGAAAAATCTTCCAGTCTGATGATGCCGCGGAACGGTGAAACTGGTTACTGCCCTATTACTCAAGTGGATTAAAGCGTCAATCAGTTTTTTAAATTTTAAATAAATTACCATGTTTAAAATAAAAAAGTTAAATTTATCTAAAATTTTATTATAATGACATAAGTGGGTATTTCATTATTCATTATACCATATCCGCTCCCTATGTGGAGCATATGGAATCCACTAACTGCCTCCAGGCCAAGCGATCGGCCGCCAGCTCTCGCGCGTCCTCCCAAGTCAAATCCACGTCCCGCAGCTCTGACGCAAACTGCCGACGAATTGTAGACAGTGGACGACCAGGACGCCGAGAACCTGATGCCTTGTGAAATAGGCAAGCATGGTTAAGGCTCTCGGGAGGCATACGTAGTATATGGCCTAGCCAGCCGAAACGCTTTCGCCGGACGACAGTAGATACCAAGGGTTGCTGTGTCACCTCTGTGTTCCTTACTAAGTCAAACCACCGCACACCTAAAATTCTTCTATGACACCTATTCTCAAAACTCAGAAGTCTGCTGTCTTAGGCCCTATAGTTAGGTGCCACGATTCGCAGCCATAGAGAAGAACAGGTGTGATGCAGGAGTTATAAAGGCGGCATTTTGTTTTAATCGAGTAAATATCCGATCTCCAGACAGCTTTCATACTGTTGAATGCGGCGCCCGCTACTCCAAGCCGCACTCTCAGTGGGTATTTACTTGCAAACAACTGAGGATAAATATCATCACAAGAGTTGATGAAAATTGAAAGCATTTTGTTTCATTAAACGCATTTTTCACAATTTCTACATTTTTATGGCGACCGGATACTATTGAAAAATTGTCAGTACTGGTCGAAACGAATATTTTCTTTTAGTAATACAAGCGACCAAAAAGAACATTGCTTGTTTGAACATGATATTAAATCATAGTAACGATAATACCTTAGAGTGTCTTACCTATTATAAATATTCCATATATAATATATTCTACATTAACTCTTGCCAGACTATGATGTAACATCGGTCTACATTGGGTACAAAACATTGAAAAACTCTCTTTTTTATTGAAATAACCTAGTCAAATACGATTTTTTTAATATCGCATTTTAAAAATATTAATAAAATAGTATCTTCATTTGCAAATTTAACTAACTAACTAACTAACTAACTAGCAGAGAGGATAGAACGCCACACCACTCTGTCCTGGCACACTTCTCTTGCTTCCTCCACATTCATACATCTCCTTATGCACGCACGTCGATTATTCCGACTTCTTACATGCCCACTTTCAAGCACTTGTTTTACTTGATCATGCCATGTCTTTCTCGGCCTTCCTCGATTTCTACATCCAAGTACAGTCGCGACATATATTTTTTTAGCCGTTCTTTCATCATCCATTCGCACTACATGACCGCAAATTTATTTTTTTATTTTATCTACCTTTATAAAAAAACGTAGATCGCTTGGCCTGGAAGCAGTTTTAATTAAAATAAAAAAATATGCACTAAGTATGCTTTTTTTCAATTGTAACATTACGTAAATACTTTTTTATTTAATGCCAAACAGAAGTGCATACGACACAATACAAATATTCTTATGCCTATGAAATTACGTGGATTTATGAAAAATATTTTCCCCCGACATAATTTTGACTGTACTTGATTCAACATTTCCATTCGTACTGTCATTAATTTTTACTTCTGCACTGCACGTACTTCATACATATATACGTCTTCATACGTGGAGCGTCCACAGAGATCCTGAGCGCAAATATAGATAAAACCTTCAACGATTTATGCTCTCCTGATACCGGCTTTTCCGAGCGCTACGGAAAATTCAAATTAAAAGCGATATTTAAAAGCTTTTTCTTTGCGGAAAATTTAATCACTTATTAAATGCCGACTAGAAATGCAATTTCACATTGGAAATGCATTTTTATGGTGCCTACTTATATTCAAAAATATAAATCCCTTGGTAGTTTATGTTCACCTGATACTTTTTTCAGATTTAGGAAGATGCATGAAATTGGCGGCCGATCGCTTAGCTCTGAGGCAGTTTATGGAATCCATGTTCTCTACATACATATATATGAAATTGAAATGAATTAACCATCTAGATTTTTTTTGTTTCTCTCAAATATTACTAAATACCAATTAAGCATGAAATTTTGATTAATATTTTCTATTGACATTAGGTACTTGGTGGAATTCCATGATTAAATTATTAATATACAACTAATTAAAGTAAAATAACCAGTCTGAAGATGCCCATTACAGGGTGAAAGCGCTAACTGGTCAAAATAAATAAAAGTATTTATATGTATTGATATTATGTCCGCCTCGTAGCATAGTGGTAGCATTTGGCTACCGTGCATGAGGTCGCGGGTTCGATTCCCGTAATGAATCAACATGAAATATTTATTTACATCTGATTTTCATATTAACATTTCACGTTTGATACCTTGGACTGGTACTGAAGCGTAAGACTGATCAATGTAAAAAAATGATCAAGATGCACTGCGCATGGAGTACCTACCAATGCAGTGCCCTATGCACCATTGGGTGCGGATAAGGGAAAGTAGTAGTAGTGGTAGATATTATGTTTGAATGAAAAAACTCCTTAACTTTAGAGTAGCGATCAAAGATTACAATTTGCGTCTCTCGTATTTTTAGCACTACTTATAAAATATTCAACAATTAATGTACGCCTTATTCTAGTTTATACCTGGATTTCAACATCTCTAGGTTCTAATAGCACATACTGACAGCTTAGCATTGTGTGATTATTCATGTTTTACCCCCATTAAAGTCTGTAGATATGGGGACAATAATAATAACAATAAAGGTGGCATAAATTTTTCTGTAAATTAAATTTGTATGACACATAAAACCATCGATTCCATCCACTCGTATACCGGTAAATTTAAGCGAGATACAATAATGGTTGAATTTTTGTTGCGAGTATGTAAAGGCTACAATGATTTTCAGCCGACTTATTTACCTAAACCAAATTTAAACAAATTTATTACAAACAACATTTTGAGTGTGTTCAAATACTTGTAGACAAAAACTGGATTTCACCCATTACGGGCTAATAATTACAATTTGACATCTCAGCAGAGACGAGAAGTTTGGAAGGGAATATGGATATCTATGCGTTTACAAGGCTTATGACCTGTCATTGGCTGGGTTAAGTGGCCACTTGATGTATTGTAATACAACATTCCCCATTTCACCTAGTATTTGATATCCATATCTGCCAATTATCAGAACTTGTATATATACAGTGAAATGGCACGACGCTTCACATGTGAACACTCTCTGTGATCCATTGAGAAAATTGATGCCTTTATGATTGCAAGTGAGATTCTTACCGAATTACATCACCTGCTAGAAAATTCATCAAGTGGCCACTTAACCCAGCCAATGACAGGTCATAAGCCCTGTAAACGCCTAGATATCCATATTTCCTTCCAAACTTCTCTTCTCTGTTGAGATGTCAAATGCCCATATTGATTACAATTATAACTCGCTTTAAACATTTACTTACGGAATCGGCTGACAAATAATTGTATTTACGTTTAAGGCGTGATGGTTGGTAAAAAATTTGACATGCAAAAACGCATTTTTGGTTACGTAGGTATCAGTGGCGGTCGGTGACTTTTGAAGTCGAGCATGCGGTCATGGAAAGGAAAGAAACACAATTCCTATATATTTTTAATCTGTTTAATTTATTTGATAAACATAATATCGATGATTTAGAACAGCTGTTTCCATTTTTTGTCTATGGAACCTTAATTATTATTGGTCACTTTTTTGTGGAACCCCATCTCGACAGTAAAAATGTAAATTGACAAAAATAAAAGCCGTGAAACGTATATTTCAGCAGAATTTAAATTATGAAAAATTATAAATGATATAAAAACGTTCACAGTTTTTCCGTTTTCTACGTCTATTACATTTCGTAATTACGTAAAAAATCCAATTTTTTTAATATATTTTTTTATTGTACCAGTAGGTACATAGTTTTCCGATAGTATAGGCATGCTCTGCATGCAAAGTATGCATGGACGGACCGCCACTGGTAGGTATATGCACCCCTTTCTGCTATTTTTCTCTTTTTTTACCTTCATGTAATAAAATGATTAAGAATCATTGCAGTTGGTGTACCGATACAGTGCCATATGGACCATTGAGTCCGAATAAGGAAAGTAGTATTAGTACTTAGTTTATCAAAAAAGTTTTTTGAATTTTGCCTCAATCGAGCTTTTGACTCTAAGGGCAGGTTTTATAAGCATCCATTCGTAATGTTTGATATACTAATCGAGTAATGTTTGGTATAAAATGTACGGAATATTACCTGATTAGTAAACCAACACTTACTAACGGATGTTTATAAAACCGAACCTTATTTCATTTTGCGATGGTAATGGTTGAATGCCATCCTTTATACGGAGTATTAACGACCAGTTAAAGCGATGGAAGTTCGTTAGAATAATCTGGAAGGACGCCAAAATACGGCGTCCATTTCGCCCGACTAGCGAACTTTTTTCAGGAGCTCAAAGCCCTTCTGAAAACCTGAAAATGAAGTTGACGCATGGCGATGAGTAGTATTGAATAATTGCAACTGCATTTTCGTATTTTAAGATATAAGAAAGCGTGTTTGTGTTATCATATATAAAGAATAATACATTCCTTGTTTTCACTTACATTTGAATAATAAATTAATAATAAAAGTGATTAAAAGTTTAATCAGTTAATTGTTTTAAGTTTCTTTAAAACTGGAAAAAAATATTTGTCAATTATTTTTTTTAAATTTCTCTTTTTAAACCAAATTTTCTTTCTTAGGTATGCAGATGCAATTTTTTTATTTGTGCAACATTTCGGGCGTGTTCAAATACTTGTACACAAATCTGGATTTTATCCCAAGAGTAGGTATATATTTTCATTTTATATCCCTACAGAGATGAGGTAGTAAATTTTTAAATTCAGGAATATGGATATTCGAGCGTTTACAGGGCTTATGACCTGTCATTGGCTGGTTAAGTAGCCACTTTATGTACTACAACATTCCCCATTCCGCTTATTAGCGAATATCCACACCAGGTAACATTTTTGATTTTGTATATATGTTACGAATCGAGAATCATCCACCAGCGCGTTAAAAGCTCCATCTATGAATTGATATTGAAGTTAAGTATTTATTAGCAAATTGGTTTTATTCTTTATTTTTGTGATTTTTAGATGACCAAGTACGAGATTTCTTTCACCATGAATTTGGATATTATTTTGCAAATTGTAATTATTACAAACAGTGTTATGTTTTGATTTTTTATGAATATAAAATTTAAAAAAAAAGTTACTTAAAAATTAATACACCATCGGCGTCCATGACTTAAAATGCTTTTTTTCATTAATAATTAAATTATTTTTTTAAAAACTACCGGTTCTCAGAAATTACTTTTATTTTATTTATTTTATTTAAATTGACGGCAGTCAGTGCTTTTCACGCGTTTTGCAAATTCAAAAATAAAATAAAACACACAAAAATCAATGATAGGATTGTAAATAATGTAGCAATAACAGTTGGTGGCAATTAAAAATATTATAAGAAAACAATGACCGAATAATATATGGAAATATTAAAAAACATTAAAGTAAATTTCTTTCTTAAAATAAGGTGAAAAGGCATTAAGTTTTCAGCGCTAAATCCAAAAAAATGTGTTTGGCATAACGCAAAACAAATCGTAATTCTTTTCAGGAGAAATTTAATGTATTTGAGAGATCTCCCTAAGCTCTGCTGGTACATTCCCAATTCTGTACCTCCGCCTTGTATAGGTTAATGCGCCTATCTTCGTTTGACAAATACCACTTGTGCTCAAGCTTATTCTTTGTCATTTTTATGTGTTTAGTTATAATAACAACAATAAATAACCCGCGAAAATCCCTTTCCGTTCCCCCCCTCTTATTATTTATATCCGTCGCGCACCTACCCCGTAATTTTATGCAAACCCCTCGCAAACGCCTCATCTCCGAGGCATCGGAGTACAGTTGACCCAAGCGGATCCATGCCCGCATCTTCTACACGACTCCAGTTATTGACCTAGTTGCTGCCATCCGTTCCCTAACTTCAGCGACGGTTATTAAGCTTCAGTCAAACCACCTAATGCCTAGAATCCTAATCCCCTACAGACCACTTATTCTCAAAGCTTATCAAGCGAGCATTCTGAGCTTTTGCGAGGTGCCAGGATTCGCATCCATAAAGGAGCACCGGCACAGTACAGGAATTAAAGGAGTCGCATTTGTTTTGACCGATTATAAACTGGAATTCCAGACAGCACGCATCGAATTGAAGGTTGCTCCAGCAATTCATTAACGGACCGCCCGTTAAGGAATTGCCTGATGCCGCCCTTGTACACTTGCTATGTAATTGCTTAAATAAATCAATAAATTATATTATTGATATCCCAGCCAGAGACAGAGAAATTATATAAACGAATTGGATTATCCCAACAGAGACAAGTTACAAACGCTTGTGGATTATCTAGCGTTTACCGGGGTTGGCTGGTCGATAGTCTGAGTTAAGTCGCCCACTTATGATGTATTACAACATTGCCCATTCCGCCCATCATCTGATAACCATATATGACAAAATTTTGTAACTTGTATATATAGAACCCGCTTGATCGTGATATCACATTACAATGAATTTTTCACTATGACATCTGTTGAGAAGATTGTTAAGCATTTGTGGCAATCGATCTTTATTGTTGTAGGTAAGGCTGGCATCCGAAACTTAATTACTTACTAGAAGATGCCTGAAGATGCTCTGTCTCTCCAATTATGTTTTGCTTTATATTTTTAACCAGTAAATGTTTTTTAACATTTTTGAATGTGTACAAATACTTGTAGACAAATTTCTGGATTTTACCCATGCTGGGCTAATATCAGATATTATTGATATCCCAACAGAGACAGAAAAACTCTGTAAACTAATGTATGAATTATTTTAAAATGTTGTTAAATAAACAAATATTTATATCGTATTATTTACTACCTGGGGGCATTTTATGTCCCAAATCCTCCCCCTGACAATAGCGTTTCTTATTTCAAACCTACCCCTAAACATGATAGCCGCGAACTTTTATCGTTCTTCTCGTTTATTTTCACACCTTGGCAGACTTGTGTACTGCGAAAAAATTTATGCACATCATAAATTATTCGGAATAATCACGTGTGAGAGATATTATGGCAGCGTCGCCGTTTGTATGATGGAAACGAGTTCCACACGAAGCCTTTTCGGAAATATTATCATGACCAATTTGGGGAGTTTAACAGTGCGAATGATATTTTTACTGATTGTCACCATAAATTATTCGGATTAAACACATTTAAGAGATTGTATATCTGTCGGTATATCAGTCTTACGCTTCAGAGCCAGTCCAAGATACATAAAACATAAATGTGAAAAACCAAATGTTAAAAAATATTTCATGCTTTTTTTTGGGAGTTAAATTTATTTTTTATATTTATACGATTTATTCATTTTATTTTTTTTCAAATCATTTCATATTCTTTTATTTTCTAATGTCTGTGTCTTCAAAAAGTTATTTAAAAGTTTATAATTTATGGGAATATTTAATT
Source organism: Micrasema minimum (assembly GCA_022494985.1). Taxonomy (NCBI): domain Eukaryota; kingdom Metazoa; phylum Arthropoda; class Insecta; order Trichoptera; family Brachycentridae; genus Micrasema; species Micrasema minimum. The sequence continues at coordinate 25,672 of JAGVSP010000323.1, forward strand.
TAAAATTAATAAAGCGCAAAAATGTATGTTGGACTCTTTCAATGTTCTTTACGTGAACTTATTGATTCTGATGTACGAGGTTTATATTTCATCAAGTGGATTTTCTATAATTGACTATCCTTAATTGATTATTCATATATTGTGTTGGGATCAGGAGGGATACATCTGGTGTGAACCAAAGGGAACTTCTTTGCATTAGCCTGAGATGATTAGAAAACCGCGGAGAACTCATCATGGAGAAGGCGGACTATTGATGGACATCAACAGTCTTCCGGTCAACTTGTTCGGCATTTTGTTTCATATTTCATGCATATAATATTTCAATTCATACATCAATATTTCATTTCCTACGTGTACGTCATCCCTAAAACCATCTATGTGTAGGGTAGGCAAACTTTTCCTATCCACACACACTCACGTAAACGTATCGGTATTTCGGATATGCGCCGTTCGATCGGAAGGCTCCGGGGGTGGGCGTGGCGTCCTTCGAAGCCTTCGATACGAGGCCTCCCATTGGCTGATCGGGTATATCGGAAATGTGGGTCACGTGATTGGCTGATCGGTTTTATTGGAAATATGTATCGAGTCATTGGTTGGGTTTATTGAATGTATTGATGGGTTTTGGGCATGCGTAAAGGGTTGATAGTTTGATTTAAATCTAATAAAAAATAGTTTTATCTCTTTTATTTCTTGTGGACGCTTTTACCGCCTCGTAGCATAGTGGTAGCGCATTTGGCTACCGTGCATGAAATCGCGGGTTTAATTACCGTAGGAGGTAAACATCAAATATTTATTTACCCAATTTTGCTTAGGGCGCTGTATTGGAAAATTAAGTGCATTGCCTATTGATCATTTTATTACATGAAGGTAGGATGATCAGTCTTACGCTTCAGTCCAAGGTATCACACATGAAATATTAATATGAAAATGTATGTGATGCTTATGGTCTAAATAATAATTATATTTCCGATTATATACTTATGAGAGAGACCCATATCTCTGTATTAATTTTTATATTTAAAATAAAATTATCAGCGCAGTTTTTGGGGTGTCGTGGGGTGGGATTACCATAGTATTTTTTTTTATGTGCTACCGTGGACGGGCGTTGAAGCGTAAGACTGATCGTCTTGCCTTCGTGTCACTAGTGATCAAGATTAACTGCACTTGGTGCACCAATGCAGTGCCCTATGCACCTTTGGGTTTTTCGGATTTCTCATCAAGAGTCTACCCCAGAATTGTTCACTTTTATCGTTTCAATGTGATCTGTTCACTATTTGCGTCGTGCCTTTGTAACAGGTTACATCACTCTAACTAGTTTTTGTAAAAACAAAATGCATTGCATTTTAAAATAATTTATTTCAGAATTATCTGTTTACACACACACAGTCTTCAAACAATAATTTCAGAAAAGTGACATCCGGCATTTGAAAAATACTACCGTATCTGAGGTGTCTAGTTACCCACTTCATCACTCACTACGTCATCAATAGGCATCTACGTCATCACTAGACATCTACGTCACATGTTTCGTGTATTGGCCGTAAGTGCTGGAGTCTTTAGACGATGGAATTTGATAAGTGGTGTCCTGAAAATAGCCCTAGGAAGCGTATATTTTTAGAAAATTTGTATTTATACAGTATTAAAAATTCATCTATATCTTACCCTTGGTATCTACTGTCATCCGGCGAACGGGTTTCGGCTGGCTAGGCCATATACAACGTATGCCTCCGAGAGCCGCCACCATGCTTGCCTATTTTACAAGGCATCAGGCTCTCGGCGTCCTGGTCGTCCACTGTTGACAATTCGTCGGCAGTTTGCGTCGGAGCTGCGGGACGTGGACTTGACTTGGGAGGATGCACGGGAGCTGGCGGCCGATCGCTTGGCCTGGAGGCAGTTTGTGGATTCGATATGCTCCACATAGGGAGCGGATATGGTATAATGAAATATCTTATCTACATGTTTTTTAATACAATTGGGTTCTTCCCGAATTTTTATTTTTTATTTCAAAACATTGATTGAAATATGATATGATGTCATATGAATTTTCTAGCGCGGTTTGAAATAGCGCTTTTTCAAATCGCTCGCAAAATCCTCCATTTGGCGCGCATGGGGTGTGACGTCACATCAATATGGGCGCTGACTTCGTAATGAATTTCCCGCCTTTCATAATGAACGGGTATGACGTCATTAGCCAATAACGGGCGTTAAAAGTCACTCGTAATTTCGTGTTTTTAAAACATAAATTTATAAATGAAAACAACATTTTTGATCATTGTGTTTTATATCGTTGGAATGTAAAAATATACTTTAAATATTTATAACGTTTTTAAGGATATTCATGCTATCGGGAACAAACCAATTATATTGATAATTCATTTTTTTCCTTTTCATTGTGTTTTTCCGAATAGGGGCGTACGTCGCCCAATATCGGCCAGGGCGGGAGGGTGGGCGGTCCACCGGCCGCCGGACCACGTGATTGGCTGATTGGTTTTCGATTGGCGGAGACGCAGCCTTTTTCCGATACTGCACGCCGATTGGCTTCGATAGGTGGGCGTGGCACATCGATAGAGCCTTCGGTTGGTCATCGATACTCGAAGGACGCCCATAAAAATATTTAAAAAAAGAACACAGTATAAGATTACTATACGGAAGGAGATTGTACAATAAAATTTATAATATGGTGGTCTAATAAACTCAGATGGTTGAAGTCTTAATTAATCAGAACAGAATTAATCATAACAAAGGAATTAACTAATAATAACGAAAATTGAATTCCCTACATATTCGTAACGATATTTTTTTATCGGCGTAATTTATTATTTTTTTTATTTGATAAATTGTAAAAAACTTTTCATTGTATTTTTGATATGTAGCAAAAAAACAATTAAAAATTCCTAGCAGTTATTTAATAAATTATAAAAGCCCGCAAAATGTCATTATTTTACATTCATGTCCCGTGAGACGTAGTGAATAGTGACGTCACAGCCAAAAAAATATATAAATTAAAAAATAAACAATGTGGTTTCACAATATACTCTTTTAAATAGGTGGCACGTGGTCAGCAATCTATGTACAGATTGTACAGTAGACAATTTATAGTTAAAATACTTAAAACCATGTATTTCCCTAGCAGTTTAACAAAATTATTATTTTATATATTCAGAATATTGGTCATGTGGAGCGAATGAGTGATGAAAGAACGGCTAAAATAAGTTTAAATGCAAGTGTGCCTGGATGTAGAAGCCGCGGAAGGCCGAGAAAGACATGGCATGACGTGGACAAGTGAAAAGTCGGAATGATCGGCGGGTGTGCGTGAGAAGATGTATGAATGTCGAGGACGCTAAGGAAGTCAGGACAGAGTGGTATGGCGTTCTATCCTCTCTGCCTACCCCTACGGGAAAATGGCGTGATGGTTAGTTAGTTAGTTAGAATATTAGGTGACTTCGGAGAAAAATACCTGGTTTCCTGAAATATCAAAATTAAAAAGATGGTCAATTGACATATCTAAAATCCATCGAAATGTGGAAAATCTCATTTAAAAATGTGAAAAAAAATAATCCATAATACATTTTTCAGAGAAAATCTGGTAACTTATCTTTCAACATAAATAAATAAATATCCCGTAATAGAAAGGCCGTATAAATATATTTATACTTAGGTTCTTGGTAAAGGAAGGCGGTAAGACGATTCAAGAGCACTCTGATTTATCTGTAAATTCCTTTAAATACTGCCAAAGAGGAAACCTCCTTCCGGATTGAATATATTATTTCCAAAAACAGGGTGACTGCAAGTAATGAAATAAAATAATAACGTTTTTTTTATTAATTTGTCGGAATAACCAGCATGCGTCCATGGGAAGATGTAAGAATGTGGAGGAAGCGTGCCATGACAGAGTGATGAGACTTTCTATCCTCTCTGCCTACCCCTTGGAAGAAATGGCGTGGTATACATTAGTTATTTCAGTTGGTAGCTCTCACCGTGAAGTCGTATATTTTAATAAGTAGATACTAAAATGTTACCTAATATATTAATCGATAATCAAAAATCGTCCTTTTCCATGCAATACGATTAAATATGGCAGACAATTTTTTTTTATTGATATTGAAAAAAGGTTTTTAATTTTAAAATTATTTATCCATCTTCAAAAAATTTGTGCAATAAGATCTGTAAGAGCTAGGCAATAAAACGATTAATTTTAAAATGTAATTAATTAAACCTAAATTTAATGACCATATAAATTGAAAAATCAATGTTTTTTTTGCAGTCAGGCAGTACCAGGGTAGCAGAATCTTACAGGAGTAAATTTGTCGTTTGTATTGTCTAAGATTTTCCTATATATTATTGTGATTGTAAGTCACCGCGCCGGATTTGAATTCGGAACGCTGCTCCAGAGAAAGACGGGACTTCCGAGTAATTTGTCTCCTCTTCCGACACCGCTTTAATCTTCTGTGCTCCTGATACTTCATAACGACTCGACAAAAGGGATAACTCAATAATATTTGAAAAAAAAAACACCGTATGATCATTGAATAATCAAAAAACCTATATCATTTTTAAGGAACTTAGGAACGTATTGAAAAAAATTGTTTGATGCTCGTTCATTTTACTGGTCCAATCACGCCTTCATTTTCTGCGTTCCTGATACTTCACAATGGCTATAGATGGGAAACTCCATATAAATTATTGAAGTTTTGATTTTTATTTCTCCATTTTTTTTTTTTTTTTTCGGCTGGCTGGGAAATATACTGCGTATGCTCTCGAGTGCCTTTTTTACAAGACATTAGGTTCTCAGCGTCCGTTACGTCCTAACTTATAGAAGCTCATCGTGGAAATCCTAAATTTATACACATAGATACGCACTCAAAAATTTTTCGAGAAATCTCAGACCATAAATTTATATTTTGAATTTTATGAAATATATGCATTTTCGTGTAATTTACTGTCATGTTTCAAGGTTTTACGATGTCATTGAACCACCTATTTTCTTGTCTCCGTTTCTCTCCATCCCTTTCCCAACTATAAAATTAATAATATCTGCAAAACAACTTGAGCAATAAACATTATCGGTGAAGATCGTTTACATAGGACAAACAATTCAACAAAATTCGTCTCGAAATGACGAAACTCCAAACAAACAAATGCCATAAATCTAAATATCGCATTGTATTCTGAGGGAAATATTCTGTTCTAGTTGATTCATCAAATTATATAGAAATCATAGTATTATCAAAATGAAAATAAAAATAATGAAATCAGGATAACGATTTTTTTCGATGCCACCATCGAAGTTAAACAAAAGTATATATATAAAACGCGAAATATGGTGTTACATGGCTTCGCCAGGCTTAAAAATATCTTTTTTGAATTCTGCACTCTCGATTGAAATCAAACCTGTAACTTGTGTGAGTCAAATGACTTAGTCACTACACAATGAAGGGCACCCATAAATTAAAAATTCGTTACTAGTTATTTGTCTTAAATTAAATACAGCAATAGTTAAGATGATTTTCTTCAAGCCTTGGGTGTTTGTACATAAAGTTGTTCCTATCTGTATTAAGCCTCCTCCGGTGTGTTGAGATGGTTTTTTCTTCTCCTTTCGCGACATCACTACATCCCTCTATTAGACAAGAAAATTGTCATCAACGGTTAGCCAGGACGGCGAAATTCCGCAAGCGTACAGAAGAGGCAGCTCGCGTTGAGGTTCTCCCGAGGCATCCGAGGCCTTTACGACTTCAGTTATTAGAGGTAGCTGCGTCCGTTCCCGAACTCCAGCGTTGGTTATGAAGTCAAACCACCTAATGCCTATTTACCTTCTCAGATACATGTTTTCAAAACTCAAAAACAAGCATTCTGCGCTTTAGTGAGGTGCCAGGATTCACATTCATATAGGAGCACGGCACAATACTGGAGTTGAAAAAAGTCGATGGTCAAAAAAATCCTTCTTCAAGCCAAAGCAGGATGCATTCACTTTCCATTTTATACAATGTGGCTTCAAATGCTAGAGCCGCCATGATAGATTTACAATCATCCCTTTTTATATTTCTTTCTTTCGTTTTTTTTAATTCATAATTATTTTTGTTTAAAAAAATTCTTTCACTTTGTTTTTTGTATTTGTATGCGAATGAGAGGCTTGCAGTCACGATATCCAGGTAAGGATTTTTCCAAAATTGCTATTACAAGATGATAATAATAATTAAATGAATTCACAAAATTAATAATAGTTAAGTGGATGGTGCATGTGAATCACGTTTAGTATTGTTCATTAGCGTATACATACTCGCGAGGCCGGGTAGTTTGTGGTATATTTGGGTCTGAGGCGGACTGGGGGTGCACTGTACACTGGAAACCGTACTCCATCGATTGCTTCAGGGGGCAGTCCTAAGACAATCAGGGGTGGTTCGTGGAATTATCATTTTCATTAATTATATTTTTAACTAATTAAACTAAGATTGACATGAGTTATGAAAATAGAAAAGTACAAAATGAATTTAGATTGGCACGCGATTTGGCGGCAAGAAATTTGTAAAAAAGTAACGTGGAGTCACGATGAAGGTTAAAATGGTTCTCGTCGTTCTTTGGTAGCGTTCGGCGGAGTTCGGTAGATTTTGCTTCGTCCCGCGTCGCCCGCGTGACGTATTTCTTCCGCCACATACTCAATTGTAATTATAACCTCTTTATTGGGTCCGTTCGTAATTCTCTTTGCCTGCGACCGGCCGATTAGTCTGTAATCGCTCCTGGTACCTAGAGGGTCCGGTGGGGTTGTACATGGTTAGGTTGTTTGTAGGTTTGATGAAGTATTATTATTTGTAGTAGTTGCAACGGAGTGTGTTAGTAGTTCTGAAGCTGCTCAATGTTGTTTTCTCTATTTTTTAAACTTTTCAATGTATTATGATTCTTTGACTGTTTATGAAGGTACTATTAATAATTTTAGATCAATCAATCTTCAATTTTCGATTTCCTAACTGTGTACCTTTTTTTCTCTTGTATAGGCTGTATGTTCTCTAACTAACTAACTTACTAACTAACCATCACGCCATTTCTCCGTAGGGGTAGGCAGAGAGGATAGAACGTCATACCCCTCTGTCCTGACATACTTCCTTTGCTTCCTCTACATTCATACATCTTCTCATGCACATACGCCAATTATTCCGACTTTTCACATGTCCACTTTCAAGTACTTATCGTTATTGGTCATGCCACGTCTTTTTCGGCCTTCCTCGGCTTCTACATCTCTAATCCAATAAATAAATAGATAAACACATTCACAGTACTAAGTGTATCAATCTAGAGCCCTATGCACCATTGGGAGTAAATAAGAGAAAGTTGTAGTAAATTTATGATTTATGCTGTAATTAGGTATAAGATGCCAAAAAAACGTTAAAATATATATCAAAAACCTATCTTCACCCGCCCCTGCGCCACGTTGAAGATTTCCGGAATTTCGGACCATCCGCAATCAATTACCATAAACCTCGGATCCCCCCCCCCCTGTGCACGCTAGTAAATCAGTCGCCAGGGCAGGATAGGGGGCCCGAATATCCAAATCGGGGGTCCCACCCACAATCTTACCAGGGATTAATAATTCAGACTTCGATACTCAAGGTGATGATAGGGTTAATCGGATTTGGAACTCATCAGTCGTATTTGAATTATGAACGAGTACCCACGTACGCAGATTTTCAAACCAGATATAAGGAAGAATTATACAACCTACACAAGAACCTGCATCAAATAACATCGCACCATGAGTATTTTTACTATACTTCACTAAATCCTAATTTGCCGAAAGATAACTGAATTCTCACTGCCACATTTTTGTCTAAAAAACGTGTTTTTATTTATTTATTGATTAAGGTTTTTAACAGATATTACAATGATCATTATCCAATAACAATTAAATAATTCTAAAGCCAATTACAAAAATTCACAGTTAATGTAATACATATTATGATGAGTGATTATTAAAAAGTGAATGTGTTTGGTTTGTATGAGTGTGTTCCATTAGTGAAATATTATATTATTAAATAAAAAAAATTATATGCTGAGTGATTTTTAAATACAGTTAAAAGTACCAAAATCGACGTCATGCGACGAGGATCATTGCGAAATATTTATTTGAATATGATCTTCATATTTAAAAAAATCATATATGTGATACCTTAAACTGGCGCTGAAGCGTGAGAGTGATTATCTTACCTTCATGTAATGAAATGATTAAGATATACTGAACTTGGTATTTCTGAGTAGTGCCCTATGCACCATTAGGTGCGGATAAGTGAAAGTAGTAAAAATACTTATTAATAAATTAATTTCCCATTGTAAACATAAATAATTGCTTTTTAAATAACTTTTTAAGATTATACAAACACTAGAAAATAGAAAATATTAAATGATTTGCTCTTTCTGTTAAAAGTATCAAAATCTATGTTTGATTGTTGTCAACTAACAAATTTAATTAGTATACGAGTGCCTGGTTGAGTTACCCGTAGTAATGCACTATTTTACTGTAGCCAATCCTCAAACAATTACAGTGCTAACTCACCGATACGTAGAATGCACGCACTGGCTAATAAGTACACTAACAATATTGATGTTTTCAACACAAATCAAGTGCATTTTAGGAAACAGTGTCTGGCTGCCATCTCTGGCGGTAATGAATAGCTACCTACTGTGTAATCATTTTTCACATGTCTATGTCAAAAGCCCCGTGGGCGTAAAAACAATAAAATAAATAGATAAATAAATTAAGTAGTATATGATGTATTTATAATACATGTAGGTATTTAAATAAAACAAGAATCCAGTTTTTAAAGATTAAGATTCCTTACAGTCAATGCATCCTCCTGAAATACAAAAACGCATAACTCAAGATTGCATTATTTTTGTCTAAAGAAAATTCGCATTTTCAGTGTTTATCTCAGTGGAGTCTTGCCACCTCCATAAACCTGATTTTATTACAAGCCTCCCCCTCCCTGCCCCCGCCCAGCCCCCCTCTACCTACTCTTCAGATATTTGTAATAAAATTTTAATCCGAATTTTTTCCATCAAATTTGTAATGAGTCTTGAAATTTGTTAAGTTCAAAGAAAAATAGGGAAGCCATTTTTCATCATTTTTCTTACATACTTCGCAGAAATTTCTCAATTTAGAAATAAGTTATTATTATTCTTTGTCTCTTCATCTAGATTGTTGTGTTTTGTGTTGTTGTTGAGAGTATCGATTAAATTATGAAGTTTCTTGTGAAGTTATATAATCTAGTAATTTGTCTACAAGTATTTGTACACATCCAAAATGTTGTATACTTCTTCGTTTGGCTTTATGCCTATAATCGAATCAATAGATTTGTCCGATTCCCTAATTATTTTAATTGTTTTTCTACAAATAAATTTTTTTAATTATTGGATACTACTAACATATAAATCAAAATATTATAAATAAATTAATATGAGCAAAATTAGGAAAAAAAATATATGAAAAACATATGAAGTTGACGATGATGATTCGATCATTCAAAAGCAACATAAAAAGAAACTTAATAATAATAGCTACAGATTCTGTTTTTGGAAATGAGATTGTCATCAGATCAAGCTGAACTGATGACGGTAACTTCATGCAAAATAAACAAAGAATTACTTCAATTAAGTCCGAAAATGTGCATTTATCTGACATGAATATTTGATATGTTATCTTTAAAAGTCTGGGTGTTAATTTGCTCTGTCGATAGTTATAAAATTGCAAGATCATTTTATGATGGCTGGATGGATAATAATCAAAAAAATGTAAATCAGTAGAGTGAATGCGTATATATCCTAAGAACTTTACTTGATAGTTTACATCCCTTACATGTATTGAAAATTTGCACATTGTGCTGTTAGAAAAAGAGAACGCTAATTTTAATATTCTCAAACTTTTCCTATCTATTCACGTCGCGGTGGTATTGGGTTGGGCTGGTGCGGGTGAACGGTCGTCCATTTTTCCAAGTATATTCTTATAACCCCATCTTTGCTCCCGTGGACAGAACACTGCTACCGATGCTCTAGCAAGCGAAAACTGGTGAATCTACTCGTATTTGGAAACGTCATAAACTTCCATAGCAACTTTTTATTCTGAACTTGAAATAAAAAAAAAACTTTTCTTTTATAAAAATTTAGATATCATAAGTTTGCATATTAAGTAATGAAATTGCTCAGATAGGTTGTTTTTTAAATGCGTTAGAAGAAACATTTCGTCGCTTGGCTAACAACACCTGCGCCAAGATCGCAAAATTTAAATTTAGTGTATCTAATTGTCCATTCGCTTGGTAGCTTCAAGACAAATTGTAATAGAGTCTCCCTCGTTAAATTCAAAGCCATCTTTAGTAAATAGTTAGGATAAAAAGATTTATTGGTAATCCAGCCCCCTAAAAATTTATTAAACTACTAAACTTTTTCTTATAATCATTACTGACCCCAATTACTGAGATCAGATGGAAGCTGAAGACTGGAAGAGGTTTGTAGTAGTAACCTATCATCATCCTGTTTATTAGATAATATGTTAATTTCGGGGCTGCTTTCTGTTCTAGATATCATACCTAGAGATTTCCTATTCCGGACTAACCTTAGACAATGAAAGATCCACCCTTTCCCTAGACTGTTTTAAGACTATTGATTCATTTCATCCAGCCAACTCTGCCGATTTTTTCAAGCAAGCTAAACGGCGCGATTTAAGATTGTTAGTTGTGATAAAAATACGGATGAATTTACGTTATGTATCGAACCAATGTCCTTTATTGGCCCTACCACTGGTCTCGGACTAATGGTTTATAATGGTGTCATTGTTTTCCATATCACCCATACCAACCAGAGTCGCCCAAAATAAACAGTATTAGGTATGTAGTTTCCTACCCCGATCATATTTATAGTATTTAACCACCCGTGGGGGGCCCGGATCCCCCCGCCGGCCCCCCCCCCAACATCCCCCTTCCGCGGGGGGCTCAATGGGGGAAATAGGAAAAGAGGGGGGGGAACCCGTGTGCATCCACACTAAATCCTATCATCATTTGGCGACACTAATTCATACGTCCCCCCTAATAAATACAACCAAAACCACCCTATCCTTAAAAAAAGACACAAAAAAATTAAAATAACCCTAACAACCCCCCATTTTTAAAAATTTTCCCCCTTTCCCCCTTCCAAATCAAAAAGGGAAAAAACCCTAAACCAAAAAACCAACCCTTTTAAAAATAAAAAATAAACAATTAATGGGAAAAAAAAAAAAATTTAAAGTATTTTTGGCCCCCCAAAAAAATTTTTAAATTTCAACGAAATTTAATTTAAAAATTCTGGTTAAAAATTTTGGAAATTTTAAAAATTTGGGGGGGTTGGGTTTAAAAACAAAAATTTCCAATCCAAAAAAATGGTGGAAAAATTCGTCCAATAGTGAAACGTTCTTAGAAAATTCATACTATAATGGATCTACCGAAATTTGACCATCTGAAGTTGTGGCGGAATGGGATATGATCAATACATTAGGTAGCCATTTACCCATCAAATACAGGATCATAAATCCCGTAAAACTCTTAATAACCCCATTCATTTCCAGAGTTCTCTGTCAATGTTAAAATATCAATAAAACTCTATGTATATCAGGGTGTTTTCGGGATGAAGTAATGTCTGATACTTAATTACTTGAATACCCTATGTATATCCCATAACCTTTGGTCACCCTACAGTGTGCGAATGCTTGACAGTTAATTAACAACGAAGGGTGTGTTAATAGGTCTAGACAACCATATGTAGTGTATACTGCAGGTAACGACTCCTTCTTGACGCATGTTCCTCATAACAGGGGTAGCTTCTAAAATACCTTGCGTACTATGTGCAAGTGACCACAAATTATTAACAAAATCGGGGACAATAATCCAAAATCAATGTATTCGTGTAATTTCGTATCACTTGAAAAGATGTATCACACACCGTAGTAAAATAAGACAGGTCATCTTGCCTTCATTTAACAAATTATCCAAGATTCACTGCACTTGTTTTTCCCACTGCAGTGCCTAGCACCATTTTTTGGGTGTGGATAAAGGGTTAACATGGGGGGAAGTAGTTCACATACAATGGCGTCAAAAGTGACGTTAATGGACAAAACAGATGTACAAAAAAAAAAACATATATAATATACATGCCGTAACAAAACTCGTAGTACAACCCAAAAACTGGTGAATTTACATCATATTTGGAGTCGAATGTGTAATATGAATTTTGAATCAATAATAATAAGTATAATTGGAACTTGGAAGTATTATATTTTATTTAAAAGAAATCTTAGCAATATTTTGATATCTACACATATTTAAATGAGTAAATACCGTTTACAATGAAGCCTAAGCGACTTGTGCTTGAAAATAGGAATCACGTCGGTCGTGGGGAACGGGGATCCAAACGGGAGATCTCTGGATTTAAATTTCGCGCTCCACCACCGCATCCTTTCACTAACAAGATCGACATGTCATGTCGTTAATAAACATTACTAAGTTTGTCTAATCAATATTTATAATTGTGCCAAAAAAAAGGAATGTGCAAAAACTTAGTTTAATTTTAATTTATTTAACAATCAGGAACTTCCAGGAATATCAGTAATAGAGGGGAATAACATCACAAACACCCTGGTTTTACAGTGAAAGCCCAACCCTTTCCCTAGACTGTTTTAAAGACTATTGAGTCTTTTTTCAGTCCAGCACAACTCTACCGATTTTTTAAAGCTAATCCGTGAAATTTAATAGATTCAGTTTTAACTGGAAAAAGCGGAAGAAAAAGAAGGTTAAATACGCGACCAAATGCTTTCATTGCCCTATCACTGTCTCGGCTCTAAGATTGTCATAAACACATTCACCCCAACCTGCTCAAGGAGCTGACCCAAATTTACAGTGATAGGGATATTAGTAATTCTACCCCTTTTTTAGTCGTTCGTTCAGCTCACACTTACACCCTGGTTTTAGAAAAATTACTTTTAATTTTTGTGTCCTCACCGGGAATCGAACCCGAAACCTTGGTAGGTACTGTGAATCCAGCGTCTTACGCATTACGCCACGAAAGCCGCCGCTTATAAAAGTGTTCCCAATTTATAGTTTCAATTAGGTAACCGAAATTGTATGCCCGTGTTTTTTTTAAACTTTTTAAGTGACTGTCTGATATATCCACTAGGCACCTAATTCCTCTTTTTCAAACTGACATGACGTTATTTCAGTTCGGGAACGCTCGACCTTCGTTCGTTTTTTTCCGGAAGCTAACAGTCGGAACAATAATAGAACAAACAAACAAATGAGCGAGAACGGCATGTGGAAAAGTTCCACTTTTAATGTTCTAGAACACGATTTTAAAATATTCATGAGTATGGCATTTTTCCACGGCGGAAAAGGACATTTTTAATTAACAGACGCGCGCGCAAGGAAAATCGCTCACTCGTAGGAAAACTACTAGAACGCGGCAAGCAACATATATTTTTAAATGATTAAATATTAACGAAAATTTGTCGTCAAAAATATCATCTACGCTAAAGCCAAGTGCACATTTTTTTTTCACTTATAATATCTGTTCCTGAGAGGCGAAATCCTACATCTTCAAAATCATCGTTTTTAGTTATTTTTAACTGCAGTTTGCTGGATTTCTCCAGCATATTTTATTTTGACTTAAACTGCAGGTAAAAATCACTAAATTGCATTATTCACATTAAAAATAGGTAATGAGGGGCAATAAAATAATTCAGAAGTATTTGGCAATGAAGATTACATTACAACTTATTCGCTAAAAAATCATTGAAAGAAGAATTTCAGAGAAATGAGATTCCATATTTAAAAAATACTATCGTGTCTGGGTATCTAGTTACCCATTACGTCACTCACTACATCATCAATAGGCATCTACGACATCTCTAGACATCTACGTCACACGTTCCGTGTAAGTGCTGGAGTCTTTAGACGGTAGATTTTGACAATAAGCGGTGTTATTAAACTAACCCTAGAAAGTGTATAGTTTTAGAAAATTTGTATTGAAACGCCCATTTTAAATAATTATTGTATAAAGCACAACATCACCTTAAAAATATTACATGTGAATTCGCTTTAATTTCACATTTTTTAAATAAATAAAAAAAACATACGCATTTTTATGATATGCGAATATTATTTTAGTTGAAGCTGCTTTCAATTTCTACTACTACTACTACTCTCCCATACACGCACCCAATGATGCATAGGGCACTGCATTGCTGAACTAAGTGCATTAAATCTTAAATCATTCTTTACATGAAGGCAAGATGATCAGTCTTACGCTTCAGCGCCAGTCCAAGTTATCACATATGAAATATTTTATGTAAAGATCACATTCAAATAAATATTTCATATTGACCCCAATCGGGAATCGAACCCGCGACCTCATGCATGACAGCCAAACGTGTCACTGCCATGCTACGATGCGGACGATGCTTTAAAATAGTCGTAAATAAGACCACAATCCGATATTAAATCGTTCCATAAAATGTAAGAACGTTACTACGTTTTGGTTGAAGAGGTATTCTTTCATTTCATTTCATGTACGTCACGTAGTTATGTAGGTACCTACCCATCGGTAGTTCGGTGCAAATATTTAATACATCACCCCCGCTCTGTCCCTCTACCGGGCGCCCATACGTCCGTCCCCCTCTGGAGGTACGGAGCACGATGGACGAGAAAGGAAGGGTTGCAACAGGGTCGCATTGGGAACGGGTTATCAACTGAAAATTATAAATATTTGTTAAATTACATGAAAAAAACAAAAAAATTGTAAATACTTCAGCTGGCCTTGAAGCGTAAGACTGATCATCTTGAATAGTGGTGAGTTTCATATTGTAATCAAGCCCCAATTAGTAACTGAATACGTAAAATAATGATTGGATATTGATATTTATTTATTTATAGGAAAACACAGACAGTCAAATAATCATTATTATAAACATTGAAAGAAAACAGAGTAGACCAATTAGAGGTTTTCACAGGTAGATATAAGTGGAAAGCAAAAGCTCCAATCGTTCATGCGCTTTGTAGCTGCAAGACAAATTGGATTCCAACACTTCGTATAATGCATTCGTAAATTTATTGGGTCTGGAATAATTAAGTTAAGTCTATGTAGGGCCCTTGAGGTGACTTTTCATAAAAATGACGCTTAATAAGTTATCCAATTATTATAATTATCTAGCCTTCGTGTAATAAAAACGATTAAACTACACTGCACGTTGTATTCCAATGCAGAAACCTATGCTCCATACTTTTTAAAGTAGGAGTTGAGGAGTTAACGAACAAAAATAAAGTTTTGTATAAATGGTCAAAAATTCAAATTAAAATTATTTATCCGAATTCCACCCTGGAATGCAGACAAGGATCGGGTGGAAAAATGGGCGTTTTAAAATGGGGATAAAAGTGTAAAATGAGATCCTGAGTACGTTCGTCTTATCTCAGGCAATTCTTCGAACCAAATTAAAAATGGAATCGAATAATTTACTAGGGGTGTTTAAACCTTCCCCGTAGGTTTTTCAAATCTTCCTCGTAGGGTGTTTAAAGCTACCCGTATTAACTCTATAACTTAAAGGAGTAAAAAGTAAGATGAAAATAGGTAAGGACCACCAATATTTATCCTTTAAAAATCTTTATTTAAAAATTATACACTTAGGAGGATATGTACTGTTCATTTATGCTTTGCTTTAAACATACGATACTAACTTATTATCGCCCTTAAAAATACACATATTTGGCGTGTCTTTTGACAGACTGTACAGTTCTCTGAACAAGAAACTGTACAGTATTTTGTCCCGTATAAACTGCGCATTGTCTTGCCTTCACTTGGTGTAGCTACCAATGCAGTACCCTATGCACCACTGGGTGCGGATAAAGAAAAATAGAAGTAGTAGAAATAGATTCCAATCCGGAGTCCTCGTCTTCACCACTGGACCTGGGTTGGAGGAGAATTTCAATGGAGACCAGTATAAAAAACGCTTTGTACCTATTGGTATCTTTGTATGTATATTAAATCATTTGATAATGTCTTTGAGGGCGAATTTTTCCGTTGAGAGAATAGGATTCTAATTAAAATTTAATCTTATCGTCCAAAAACAATACCATTGCCCTTTCTTGTTTAAATATGAAGAAAAAGAAATCAGATCTTTTTTCTGATAACCTCTTCACTCTTCTTTCCTCATTTTTCATGGCTACTCCCCTCCCCTTAACATTTTGGTATCTCAGTTTTTACCTGTAAAGAAAGTATACATGGAGTAACAAAACTCGTAGTACAACCCGAAAACTGATGAATCTACATCATATTTGGAGTCGAATGTGTTAAATGACTTTTTAATCTGAGCTTTAAATAAAACAAAATTCTTGTAAAAGTTTTCAGATTACACAAGAACACACATTTAAAAAATGATTAAGCTTTTGAATGTTATGTCAATAGACCAAAGAATGGAATATAATGTTGCCAATGAAATCAGCAAAATTGTTAAGGGATTTATTCAAGATATTTGCAAAACAAATAAAAAAAAACAATGACTTTTTTCATAAATATGCAACAAGAGGTTCAAAAAATAAACGATTAGAAAAGAAATGAAAAACAGAATTGTCTGATGTATAAGGGCATTAAAATGTATGAAGAAATTCCGGATGATATAAGAAATGAACAAAATGTAAATTTATTTAGGTTTAAATGAAAAAAAATATATGTGTGAAAACTATTAGTGTATTGTATTATAGCTAAATTGAAAAATGTGTAATGTTAGGATAAGAATAGTTAATAGTTTAATAAAAAACTAAGTGTAATGTACATGAAAAAAAAAATAGTCTATGTAAATTATATAGTACTAAATAAATAAAATAAACAAAAAAATCTGCCGTAGATTAAGTAAAATTGCACAAATTCTTATTAATATTAATTTATTTAAAAATAATGAAAAATATAGAAATGCGAATCATTTAAAAAATAATTAAAGTTTGTAACCTTACGTGGACGTAAGAATTTTTTTTTTTTTATTGAAATAAAAATCTGTTACAAACATAATATACCTAAACATATTGTTGGTAATATACAAAAATTCAGACTTAACGTTTCTACCTCTCCAATAAAGTGGATACTTTAAAGAATGCATGCAACTTTTGTCTTTTGTATGTGTAAACTCTCTAAAACTATTGACACGATATTATGCTAATCCCCTAGGCTTCCAACATTTTGAGTGTGTTCAAATACTAGCATACAAATCTGTATTTTTCCCATGACGGGAGTTGGTATATATTGATTTTTATATCTCTTCATCTGTGAAGCGGATTTTTTTTCAAATTCAGGAATATTGATATTCAATTTAGCAAAAGTAGTTTTTTTATCACTCTGTTTAAGAAAGCTTTACATAATATGCAATAATCATGTTATATGGACGCCGTTTTTTTTTTTGTTTAATATATTTCAGTGATATTATTTGTGATCCTTATGCCGCCCTTAAAAACCAATAGACCAATAACGTCACGATTCAGTTTTAAAAAATTATTGCTATGATTCTAAATTACAAAAAAAAATCCAGGAAATACAGTCGTACGAAGAAATGGCCACAAGAGAGCTTGACAACGTTTTGCCTAAAATACAGATTTATGGATTTTTTTTTCTGTGCAAAAGTCGCGTTATCAGGACGCCATTTTTCCATTTAATATTGTTTGGTTTGTGATCTTTATACCACCCCTCTGCAAACAAAAAGAATTCCTCATTAACCCTTTGTGAGCGACAGACAAAGGGCCGTACCTTTGTTACATCTATTTGCCTCCAATGAACATCTGATGGCGTTAATCAAATGAAAATCAGAGAAAGGGAATTAAAAAAAGAAAGTTGTCTTTTTAAAAAAGAGTCTTGTCTCTCCCCCCTCCCTCCGTGTTTCTACGATTTTTCCCCTCCCCTGGGATTAAGATCCCACAAATAACCAAAGGGTTAAATAGCATTTTTCGAAGTGGTCTCAATAGGAGAAAATCAAGGGGAGTTTTTGGATTCTTTAAACAAGCGGTTAATTTACTTTTAATGAAAGCTTCAATGTCATTTAAGGTGAATTATATTTTTTAAATAATATAAAAATAATGATAAAATATTTGTCAGACGTAAGAATTTTAATTTTGATATAATTATTGACCACTACACTCACAATCACAACCACTATTACTACTACTTTCCCTTATCCGCACCCAATAGTGCATAGGGCACTGCATTGGTGCATAATATTTCATGTTGACCCCCTACGGGAATTGAATCCGCGACCTCGTGCACTGTAGCCAAATGCTCTACCACTATATTACGAGGCGGACAATCACAATGTCGACATTAATTTATTTATTTTTAAAACGTTTGAAATCTCATGTTATAATAAAATATTTCAACTTTGGGACTCCTTTCTAACAGTCGGAAATAACTTTACCATAAATCAGGAAACAAGTTGTGCTGAAGTGGGATTCGAACCTAGAGATTCTAATCCGGAGCCTTCGAATCTACCACAAGACCACAACCTATCATTAAACTTAATATCAAGTCAATTCATTTGTCTAGTGGTTGAGTCGATAGCGCGTTGGGCTACCATGCAAGAAGATGCGGGTTCGATTCCAGACGGGATCAATATAAAATATTTATTTAATTTTGATTTTTCAAATAAAATATTTTATACGTGGTATCTTTAGCTGGAACTGAACCGTAAGACTGATCATCTTGCCTTTATGTGATGAATTTTCATGATTCAGAAATCAAAATAAATAAATAAAATAGCAGAATCTGATAATCACCTAAAAACGTTCTAAATTCAAATCACTCGACAAAAATAGTAGTGTGTCTAATAATAAAATCAATTCGACGTCATGGTATGTGAAAACAAGATTGAGTCACGTTCCATAGTGATCTGGTCCCCAAATTTGACCGGAATGGACCATTTGACATGCCCCCTGAAGACGTTTGATAAATAACGCCAATGGCATGCGCACTCTAGGGTTAAGTGAAATAAATTGGACTATAATCCAAACTTCGAATAGCCGCATTTTGAGGGTTAATAAAAAAACAATTTTCTCATTTCTATGTATTTTTTTTTTTTTTTTTGAGAAAAGTTTGAGAAATAAAACAACATTTGAAAACAAAAATAATGCCGCGTCCCGATAAACCGCAATTTTGCCGTTTGTCATCGGGAGCCAATAGCAAATATGTAAATTTATCATAGAAATACAACAAAATAATAAAAAAAGTTTACAAAATATACATTAAAGGAATAGATATACGAAAAATGCATATGGTGAATCAATATATAATAAATTGTGGTGCATCAATATAAAGAAGTTCTATCTTCCAACCAATTCCTTAAAATAAAAATAATTTTATTAGCATTGTTACACGATTTAAATTCATAGGGCAATATATTAAATATTTTTGGAATTAAATATTCTAAAGTTCTCTGCCCGTACTTATTTATTGTTGTTTAAAAATATATATCTACAAATTGTCCGCCTCGTGGCACAGTGGTAGCGTGTTTGGCTACTGTGCATGATATCGCGGGTTCGATTCTCGTAGGGGGTCAACATGAAATATTCATTTACACGTGGTTTGATATTAATATTTCACGTGTGTTACCTTGGACTGGCAGTGAAGCATAATACTGATCATCTTACCTTCGTGTAATAAAATGATCAAGATACACTGCACTTGGTGTACCAATTCGGTGCCCTATGCGCCATTGGGTGCGGATAAGGTAGAGTAGTATTAGTAGTTTGAATTCAGATATGTATACAATGTTTTCTCTATCAAATATTATCAATAATTGATATTTCAATACGCTTTTAAGTTCTTCAAGAAAAGGGGTAGATTTCACCCCAGTATTTAATAAACCAACGTTGGTCAGGGGTAAAATTATCCCTTAAATCTGCAGTGGTTAATATCTTGACCATGATGTTATATTCAAGTGGCCACTTGTTTGATGTAAGGCGATTTAACACTACTAAAGTCCAGAGGTCATCTTAAAAAGGGGTGCGGATTACAATATTTATATGGGGCTGGTCAATCTACCCCAATATTATATTAAGATTGTGTCATAAATTAAAGTGTTATTATTATAGATGGGTTTATTTGAAACATGCAGTCGCTTTCTAGGGGTATTAATTTAAAGTAGATACAACAGAGTCACAGTATTATGGCACTTGACGTTTTCACGCGGTGTAGTTTAATTAGGTATGCTGAAGGATGATAATAGTGTACTCAGGTATTTTTGTGATATTAAAAAAATACTGGTTTTGGCAATTTAGCTAGCAAAAGATGATTTGAAAAAGGAAAAGACGTTTGCAATTTTTAGAGTAAATTTCAAATTTTGACGCCTAGCCAGTTTTGATAATCAAAAGTTTAATATACACCGTGTCCCACGATGAGACCGCGAAACTCCGGAGGGTGATTGTTCATGGTATTCTGAGAAAAAAATCCTTATAAAGTTTTTTGATCTGGGCATTTCCAATAATTAATTTTAAAAAAGTATTCATAAAAAGCGACGAGTGTAATACTGGCTTCTGTTTGAAGTGCTAGCGGTGGCGGGGTGGCGGTGGGCGGGGAGGAGTGGGGGTCCGCTCTGGTACGCCTTGTACGGAATTCAATATCTGAATTGAATTTAATCTTTAGTGTAAGTTCAAAAATATGTGATTTCTTCGCGCTTATTGGTGCAGGTCACGTGGTGTGAGCCAGTTCAAAAATTGACGGTATTACACGCGTGAATTTTTATTCATATTTTAATAATTTTTTTTAAGAAATTAGAATTGAGTTTTTTGAAAAACTTTATTAAGATTTTTTTCTCAGAATATCATGAATAATCACCTTCTGGAGTTTCGCGGTCTCATCGTGGGACACGGTGTACCTTATGTAGGTACAATAGGCTTTGTAGATTTTTTTAAATTGAAAAAAAAAAAACAAAAAAAATTAAGCAAAAACCATATTTTTTCTTTTGTAAATCGGATAATAAATAAGCGAGCTATAACCATTTTTGGTTTTGATTTTGTATACAAAGCCTTTTCATAAAGTGCACTTTGCATGGGACAGAAAACTGTACAGTTTCTTGTGCAGTTTGCAAACTGTCCACGTAATACATGGACTGGATGAAATATTGTTTGGCCGATGCGGACAGTTAATGTTTTTCTGTATATTTATTTATTTCATATGCACGGTACACTGAACCCTTTACAATAATAAGAAAAATAAGATTAACAAAGTACACAATAACATTAAATATCAATAATAAAGAAAATAAAACAAGAATATATATGTTATACAGACACTTAAAGAAATTACTAAAAACAAATATATTATTATTGAAAAACAATTATTGCAAAAAAAAGGGATAAAAAAAATTGTTAAAAAATTAGTAAGTAAGATATAGTACATTAAATTATACGCATCAGGTCCGACAAGCAAGCAAGCAATGCACCCCTAAAACTTGACAACGACATGCTGAAAAAATCTAGTTTTGTGCTATACTCATTACCTATTATGTGTAGCCGGTTGAATAGAGAATATTTTTGATGGTTCGAGTTTAATTTGGCAACATTGTAGGTTGTATAATAAAATTGATATTTTTGTAAATAATGTAACTTATTTTAGAACCACATGTTTAGAATTATTATTAGTAGATACATAATAATATAGTAAAAATATTTATTTTATAAAGATATTGATTATTGTTTAAATGTATTATATATTATGTACGCATTACTTTTATAATTGTTTCTTCTTAGTTTTTATATGCATAATTATAGAGCCTATTTTTTATTGTAAATATTTAATAATTTTGTAATAAATATCATTTTCACCTGTATATATGTAACTGGAACATTCACACCTGTGAATATTCTGTATATGTACAGAAAATAAATAAATAAAAATAAAAAACATTAAACAATGATTGTAGCCTGGTGTTTCTGTTGTGGACACGTACATTTATCAGTCCTAACAACTCAGGACAATCAATAAGACCATTCATTATTTTAAAAAGAAAGAGCAGATCAAACATTTATTTTTCTGTCGACTAACTTTATCAGTTTAGTTTCGCTATGCAGGAAATCATAGTTAATCTCCATCAGTGGAATGTTAAGTTTATAATTAACTGCTGGTAAAAATTTCTTTTGTATATATTGATGTCTTTAAAATCGTAAAATAACAAATAACATGTTTACATTATTAGCTGCACTAACGATTTCTTATATGCAAACATACGATGGCGCTTTAAAAATATACACATTCAGTGTACCTTTTGATAGACTGTACAAGAAACTGGATAAAAAACTACAGTTTTCTGTCCCATGTAAAGTGCGCTTAACTCTATTTATTCTGTATTTCATTTTTACTCAATTAAAAAACGGATTACACCGATGATTTTGTGATTTTTCGTTATATTTTTCTGCATTCCCGGAAAATTTTGAATTACACGTCTAATTTATTTATTTTATTGTTTTTACGCCCATACGGCTTTTACATAGACACTTTTAAATGATTACACAGTAGGTAGCTATTCATTACCGCCAGAGATGGCATCCAGACACTGTTCCCTAAAATGCACTAGATTTGTGTTGAAAACATCAATATTGTTAGTATACTTGTTAGCCAGTGTGTGCATTCTTCGTATCGGTGAGTTAGCACTGTAATTGGTCGATGATTGGCTACACTAAAATAGTGCATTACTACGGGTTACTCGATCAGGCACTCGTATACTAATTAAATTTGTTAGTTGATGACAATCAAACATAGATTTTAATACTTTGAACAGGAAGAGCAAATCATTTAATATTCATTGATTGTAATTCTTTTTTATTGTTGTTTCAGACTTCCAGCCTACAAGGGATTAGTCATATTTAGCTTAGTTCTGTCTACATTAATTGTTGTTACGTGAACCCTGTAATAAGGAGACCAAATGACCGAGTTATATTCTAGCTGACTGAATGAATGCGAAAAATATTGGATAGCAGCTTGCTGTAGCTGTTCCCAATAAATATTACTGTACTGCTGATCATCTTACTAAAAATAATGTAAGTACATTTATACAACGAAATCTTTTACCTTTTCTTTGCGTAAAAAAATCACACGCAACAACACTTCGCTTTGATTTGCTTCCGCCCATTTCCGGTTACTCCGGAAGTCCCTCTCTCCCGCCAAACCGATAAATCTGGACCGGAAATGCCCGGTAAACAGGCCGGAAGCGCGCGAAATCTCGGGGAATCGCTAATGGACTTTTGAAATTCGAATTGATACATCTTTCTCTGGGTAGGGAATCTAAGAAGTTTGTGTTGGCTTTTGGAATTTAGTGCTTCCTTTTGGATTTATAGGCTAACTCCTTTTCTCAATGTGTTCAGCCTCTCGGCTGTCAGTCCAAGGGGCCTTAACTAATTTATTGAATGGTTTAATGGATACAAACATTAAGCAAACCCGATAAGATGAAAGAAAGACGAAAAAAAGAAAATAGAATGGTGTATTGGTGAGTTATCGATCCTACCAAGGAAAATAGAAGTATATGAAATAGCCAGAAGAATAATTTTATTTGAATTCTATTGGGTTCTCCAGCACGTTGTTAATAACACACTGTCCCATATTTTCATTTTTTATTTTTTATTTATGTTATTTAGAACATTACAGAAGAAATCTAATTCATTCTAAATACATTAATAAATCATGACAATAGATAGTAATGTTAGTTTAATGATAAAATAAAGTATAGAAAAGAAAAATTATAAGTTAGAAAGTGCTTTCCTAACGGAAGACCCACTGTCGTGAAATATGTCGACATCCGAGGTGATGCAATTCAGTAGCAAGATTGCTCTACCAACAGGCATAGCCATTGGCCAGTTGGTTCTGCATCGTGGTAGGTAAAACAATCGATGCTGTCTTTGTCGAAGACAGTTATCAGGTACGAACAGACCTACATCCATCAGAATTTCTGAGTTATGTATGCGACCACCAATCACCTGAAAGAAGTGAACACCCAAATGGACGTCCCTCCATAATGACTGATATCCTAGCATTCCCAGTAAAAAGTCAGTTGGGAAGAGCCAAGGATAATATCCATACTCCTTTAGGTGCAGATAGCGCAGAAATCTTCTCTTCTGTACTCTCTCCACCATCAAAGAGTATCGAGCCTCATGTGGCGACCAAATAATCGAACTAACTTCCAACCGACTTCTTACCAAGGAATTATACAATGTCCTCATAACCTGAGTGTTGGAAAAGATGTTGGCATTTTTAAGAACAAAACCAAGCATTTTAAGGGAGTCATTACATAGATTAACCATAAGAAGATGAAAGATAACTGAACATCAAACAACACCCCGAGATCTCTAGACGTTGAAGCCTTTTTGGATGCTCTTGTGTATGACATTACTAAACATTTGGATAAATAATGTGTACTCACATAATCGTACGTACTGAAATTCCACTCGGCTGGCCATTCTAGGATTGGACCGTCGAGAAAGTGCCGAAAGATTAATTCCACGGTATTTTAATGGCCTCACGAGGGGATGAATAATTATCGCAGTGGACACTGCATATTGGGGACTGCTACCGTACCGAATTATATGTACGTACACGAATTAAGATTATCTGTGTAAGAATTGCGAGTTTGTGGATTAAATCGCTTGTGTGAATATTTGTTGATTGTGGAATTTTGAAATGGTATTCGTAATTTGTAGAATGGGGTAGAAGTAGTGTAAAAATTTCGTTATTTAATAAGGATACAGACATTTTTGATACTGCTATTTCTTTTGGGGATAATCAGAAAAATAAATCTTTGAAATACAAAAATTTGAGTACCATTTTTTTTTTATCCGCCTCGTAGCATAGCGATAGCACATTTGCCTACCGCGCATGAGGTCGCGGGTTCGATTCCCGTAGGGGTGGGGTCAACATGAAATATAATGTGTTTTTCATATTAATGGACTGAACTGGTACCGAAGCGTAAGACTGATCACCCCACCTTCATGTAATAAGATTATCAAGATAAGCTGAGCTTGGTTGTCCGATGTAGTGCCCTATGCACCATTGGGTGTGGATAAGGGATAGTAGAAGTAGTAGCAGTTATTTTTTTCGAAATTTAATTTTTTTCTTTGGTATAATTTATTTTAATTTTTTATAATTTGTAAACTTTACAGATTTTAATTTTTTTATTTATTGTATGCACTATTTTGATATCTATTTTTTAAAATCATTGTTTCGACAATAGGGGTATGCAGAGGGGATAGAATTTTTTTTTTTTTTGTTTCTTTTTTTTTTACATTATATATTTCTTTAGTCTCTGAAAAAAATATCAAAAGAAAAAAGCGCAGTTGATTCAAAATATTAGAATGGCCAGTATCTATAAATTTTGTGTAAATTTTAACAGAATTTCACTTTTGATAAGAATCCACTGGTAGGGGCGTTTCTATACAAATTTTCTAAAAATATACACTTCCTAGGGTTAATTTCATAACACCACTTATTATCAAGTTCCACCGTCTAAACACTCCAGCACTTAGGCCAATACACGAAACGTGTAACGTAGATGTCTAGTGATGACGTAGATGTATATTGATGACGTAGTGAGTGACGTAGTGCATAACTAGACACCTAGACAAAGTAGTATGGAATATCACCTCTCTCTGAAATTCTCGTTCGAAGGAATTTCAGATTGTTTTTAAAATCCAATGTCCAACTCCGTACAAATGTATTGTACTGTATGTTTACTTAGCAATATTTTCCTTGAATAGCGAAGAAACCCTTCCCTGCACGGTCCATTAAATAATTATCATAATATAACCTATTCATAGCTGGCGTAATGGTCGGAATACGATAATGCCGGCGTAATAAAGACGCGTGGCACGCAAAGGGTTAAGGTGTGTTTGCCGAATGGCCCGGCACTGAAGTTATTTAACTTATTGTTATTTCGGACGAAATAATTACTGTTAACTGTTGGAGTGAGGGATGCTGGGACACCCAGCCGTCCGAAGTGCAAACACAGCACCCACAATTTAAAAAAAAAACATTAAATTGTTGATAAACGGAGGAAACTTATTTAGTCAAGAAAACCAGAAATTTTGCAGGTCACGATATGTATTATAATTTTACGAATTACAAAAAATAATTGTTCGTTCCAGGACTTGAACCTGGGACCTTCTGACTGCCAGTCAGGTGCCCTGGTAGATTACTACTAGGGGTGTCATTATTGCAATTATTATTCGTTACTTTCTCAATAAAAATACCTAATTGGTCGTTAAGCTCAGTGGACAAGTCTTGAGCCTGAGCGTACATACGCAGTCTGTTCAAAAAGTATCGCGAATTTTATATTTTTCAAAAAGTATTTATTTATTCATGAATATCTATTTTGTCCCCTTCAAAGTAATTCCCCCGGATATAATACATTTTATGCCAACGTTTTTTCCAATCCTCGAAGCACTAAAAAAAAATCATTTTTTGTGATCTTGTTCAGCTCCTCCTTCGATGCCGTCTTTATCTCCTCAATCGTGGCGTAGCGTCGTCCTTTCATGGGCCTCTTCAGTTTTGCAAACAGGAAAAAGTCACAGGGGGCCAGGTCTGGGGAATACGGTGGCTGCGGCGCTATTACTGTGTTGTTTTTGGCCAAATATTCGCGCACAAGCAACGATGTGTGAGCAGGGGCGTTATCATGGTGCAAAAGCCAGTTTTTGTTCTTCCACAAATCCGGGCGTTTCTGGCGGATTGCTTCGCGCAAATTGCGCATAACTTGCAGGTAATATTCCTTATTGACCGTACTACCCTGTGGCAAGAACTCATGATGCACCACGCCCCTGCAATCGAAGAAAACTGTGAGCAAAACCTTCACGTTCGACCGAACTTGGCGCGCTTTTTTCGGTCTTGGCTCATGCGGCAGCTTCCATTGGGATGATTGAGCTTTGGTTTCCACGTCATAACCATAAACCCATGATTCGTCACCAGTTATGACCCTCTGGAGCACATTTGGGTCGTCACGGACCGAGTCCAACATCTCCTGAGCAATGTTAACGCGATGCTGTTTTTGGTCGAAATTGAGCAATTTTGGCACGAATTTCGCGGCGACCCGACTCATGCCCAAATCATTGGTTAAAATCGAATGCAACGAGCCAATCGATATTTTTAGGTCCTCAGCAACTTCTCTAACGGTGATTCGACGATTGGCTAATACTATTTTCTTCACTTTATCAATGTTTTCGTCTGTTGTTGACGTGCTCGGGCGTCCGGCACGTTCTTCGTCGTTCACATCTTCTCGGCCCTCTGAGAAAATTTTGTACCACCGATAAACGTTGCTTTGGTCCAAGGTAGCTTCACCATATGCCACAGTCAACATTCGGAATGCGTCCGCGCACTTTATTTTGTTTTTCACACAAAATTTGATACAGATTCTTTGATCCATTTTTTGGAATAGGCAAAAATCGAAGACGAGCCAAAACACATCCAAGCAAAACAGCTGTCAAAAATTAACTAAACATTCAAAATGTCCGACCTTGTCAGCATAAGTAAGGGACGTGAGTACCAACATAACGCTACAAAAGCCAAAATCAAATATACGTAGCCCGCGGAAATTCAAAATTCGCGATACTTTTTGAACAGACCTCGTATAATGATTTCCATTTATTTTTCAGTGGGTATAAAAAGTAAATAAATTAGTCATTAAAATTTAAGTTAAAAATACCAATACATACAATAATTCAACTTAATTAACGTAATTTGACTTTCACCCTTAGCCTAACCTTCTAATATTATCCCTGTAATAAAATCCTATCCTTCCATTACCTACACCTTCTCACAATACTGCCATTTAACATAGTTTTTGTATTTTGTCTCATTTTATCTCATACTGACTCTCTCTAACTCATGTACATTTTTGGTTTTTATATATTTTTTTTTATTAAAATTGTTTTGTTAAATAATATAATAAAACTTATCCCTCCAGTTCCCCATTACCTACTTTGTTACAATACTGCTATTTCACACATGTTTTTGTATTTCCTCTCTTCTTTCTCTCATATTGTCTTTTTCCAACTCATGTGTTTAGTACCTAAATTTATTTTGTGTAAAAACTGCTATTTATACTTTTGTCTTGTACAACATGTTACAGTCTGAAGATGCCCGTTACAGGGTGAAAGCGCTAACTGGTCAAAGTAAATAAAAGTGGAAGTGTATCAAGTATTTTTTATGTAACTTTAATTAGTTATACACCGTGTCCCACGATGAGACCGCGAAACTCCGGAGGGTGATTGTTCATGGTATTCTGAGAAAAAAATCCATATAAAGTTTTTTGATCCGGGCATTTCCAATAATTAATTTTAAAAAAGTATTCATAAAAAGCGACGAGTGTAATACTGGCTTCTGTTTGAAGTGCTAGCGGCGGCGGGGTGGCGGTGGGCGGGGAGGAGTGGGTGTCCGCTCTAATACGCCTTGTACGGACATTCAAAATTCGAATTTCATATCTGAATCTTTAGTTGAGGTTCAAAAATATGTGATTTCTTCGCGCTTATTAGTGCAGGTCACGTGGTGTGAGCCAGTTCAAAAATTGACGGTATTACACGCGTGAATTTTTATTCATATTTTAATAATTTTTTTAAGAAATTAGAATTGAGTTTTTTGAAAAACTTTATAAAGATTTCTTTCTCAGAATATCATGAATAATCACCCTCTGGAGTTTCGCGGTCTCATCGTGGGACACGGTTTATATTAATAATTTTATTAACGTTGCCTACCGAACACATAAAACACTTGCATTTATACCAAAAAAACATGTTAAACCTTTGTCTGTTTTCTAGAAAAGGTACTTTGTACACTTATGGGATTACAGTGTTTATTCTAGGGACACTCCCTGGTCAATCTAGGGCGCTGGTCAGGGGTGGGTTGGTATTAAAAATTCAAATGGCATTTTAAATTTAGTTACTGAAATGTTACGAATTTCAGGAAACTATTTTGATTCGGTATGTTACTTATTAAGCATTACTCTTGTTTTTATTTTGCCACGTTTGCTCCTATGTGGAGCATGTGGACGTCACTAGATCCCTCCAGGAGACTCAGTCACCATCTGCCATGTTTTTATTTTCATTTTTATCTCTATCCTCTATGTTCATATTTTTGTATTAAGAAGAGTTCTGAGGCTAAAAATAAATCGTGTTTCGCTCTGTACCCTACTTAGAGCATGGTACCTACCAAGTAATCTTCGAAAATAAAATGGGGCCGCAAATTGTAGTTTTATTTATTTTTTTACGAAAAAGTAACATTTTTTTTTTTTATTTACCTGACTACTTCCCTGGGATTTGATAGCTCTTTGATTATATTTGTTTTTATATTGCTGCTAGCTTTAGTATTCCTAAAATGAAAAAATGCCAAAATAAGGACTTCTAAAAATACGAACGCACCGTATACGGAATGTTCTAAGTTATTTCTCCCTTTCTATAAAAACGCCGTCGGCTGTCATCACCAGCAGTCATTTTAAGACCGTTGCGAAGTATTATCAAATAAGTACTTGTCTACATATATACGTGCGTAAAAAAAATATTACACCACAAAAATATTGCTTTTTTTAAAAATCTTTTATACCCTAATTTCGACTCTGTTCACGACCCCTATCGAAAAGACAGTTACCAGGTTATTGAGACATTAATCGTCCTGAAGACGTATGCACCACAACCCTTAAGAAGTAACGATCATCCCCTAATGGCTAAGTCCTATTCTGCCTCCAAACGACAAGTTCCACTAACTCACAAAGTCCTACAAGAATGTTTCTTGTACTTAGCATGCTGCACACATGGACCATTTGGGAATTTATCTTAATGCGGTTCTGTGACAAATTACACCCCGGAAATGACGGCGGTAAGGTTTTTGATGATTTCTCAAAATAACATCATCCTCCTAATAATATCCAAATTTTCCGATTTCAGTACTACTTCCAAATAGCAGTCAAAACTGTTCCAAAGAGTAGGAAGCTAGTTGTGGTGGAGTGGGAATTGAACTAAGGGATTCCAAACCGCAACTCTAACCTAGTGGTCTAGTGACCATACCCTGCTTTTTTCCTTTCTAAACCAAAAAGATTTTTTTTTTTAAAGCCAGAAGAATGGTAAATGTTGTACATTATGCACTCACTTAAACCAGCTAATCATGCTGGATCCTAAGCTCGGCAAGAACATTAATATTTTAATATACTTCTGTAGTTCCTTCTAAAAAAAACTTTTGGTTGTCTGTAAAGTCGGTTAAACTTTACGTGACAATGTCATAAGAAAACATTGATGAAAAATAGCACACTTTTATGAATTGAATTGAATTATTATTACTGAATTATCATTATTTTGTATAATACAAAGCAGGAGTTAATTGAAATTACAATTTTTTCCATAAATTATTATTTTTTTTGCACACGTTAATTCAAATATTTGTTTACTTAAATTATACAAATTAATTACAAGTAACAATGTGCTATTAACAATTTATTTACAACTTATATACATATGATGATATGATGTTTAAGATCCTCCAACCTGTGTTATTTTGTGAAGGATAGGACGATGATAGGAAAAGTAGTAGATCAATGGAAGTGTTTTAAGTGTAATGTGCCTTAAAAAAGTCAAATCGATGGTTGTTCCTCTTAGCGTTGTTGACTTATTAACATCTGAAACGCATTCGAGATTGTACGTATCTTTCATATATTTGAGGAATGTGTCATCATTTTTCATCATTTCAAAGAAGAATTGGTACATCGGCATCAATATCCATCAAGAACGGTGGCACATACTGTGGCTGTTGTGCTAGCAGGAGTGGAAGAGAGATAGATGCGTCACAAACCGAACGCTTAGGCCGATCGTGCCTCTCTATTGCGCTCTCGCTTGTACACTCGGCTCAGGCGGAACGTGACAATGAGTCATGCTTTTTCGTGTGTGCAGCAGGCGTTCGTTGATTTATTAGACGTTACACGTCAAAAATTTTAATTATACTACAAAGAACAATTTTTTTCTTATTCGTAACGAATTGATCATTAGTTACTGCGTTGGTTCATTTGATAAATAATTACAATTAGACCAGATGATTTCACAAACCTTAATTAAAATGTTTCTTAATTTACGTCAGGCGCATTATTACAAATTCTCGAAAAACTTTGATTTAAAACGTTCCATTCTATTTTCAAAATTGTCAGTTTTAATGAAACTCGAAGACATTTTGCTTCAAAAAGTACAATATTCTATAGAAATGACGGATCCATATAGTGCAGAGTGAATTCCATAGAATGCGCTTTATATTGCGATTCGAAATTTGAATAATTAAAATTGAAACTAGCGCCGTGCGGCAGTAAAATTAAAAGCGTGAGACAGAATGAAAATCTATTCCATATACAAGCTGTATGGAGTATTCTATATTTATGTATATATTTTATCTCTCTTTACTTTCCTGCCAGTTTAAGTATTGTACAGTGTGATCATTCGGTTTATTTACAAGTAATTTATAACTTTCACATATTACAATATATTAACATTCTGGCATATAATTTTGATAAAAACGTTTGTCGATCAACAACGAAACTCAATGTACAAGCGGGAAACCAATGAATCAACATCACTTTTGGAATCGATTTTGTGGATTTTTTTTTTGATTTGACGCATGCTTTTCGAGAAAATCTAGTACGATTTTTTTTTTTTTTTGCAAATTTTTATCAAATATCCATCCAAATATCCATGAATAAAACAGCATTTTTATATGAATTTGTGAAATTTCACTTAATCTGCGGTACTAATCAAAGCTTTTGTAAAAAAAAAAAATATTTTTTTTTTTCAAGCTCAGATTCTCAAGTCACTTATAACTTTAAGCGGGCAATATTTTGTTATTACTAGCGTGAGCAAAATCAATGGTCATAGTCTAGAGCAAGCGTCGGCAACCTGCGGCCCGCGAGACATCTTGGTGCGGCCCGCGAGATTCTCGCCGCAACGCACATGACGGACGATATTATACATAATCGAGTGAAAGGAAGCGAGCGAGAAAGGGAGCGAAGGGATAGTGAAGTTGGAGCGAAGCTGGAATAAATTTTGTTTGGCGAAATACTAAAATGAAAAGTGCATTAATGCAACTACAAACTGAGTTTGAAAACCGGTTTGCTGATTTCAAAAAGATCTCACGTAAGATGGAGATTTTCGAAAATCCCTTTGCAGTAGATATCGGTAATGTACCAAGCGATTTGCAAATCAACGTGATAAATTTGCAAAGTGGCTTTTTGCACACTTAAAATGGCTTTTAAGGAAAAAACTAATTTGGTGGATTTCTATGGGAGTTTGCCTTCTGAAAACTACAAGGATTTAAAAAGGTTTGCTCAGCAAATAATTACTATGTTTGGTAGTACATATATTTGTGAACAAACTTTTTCAATTCTGAAATATCGAAAAAACAAACACTGTTCTCGGTTATCGAATTCACATTTAGACGCAATACTACGCGTCTCTACTTCAAAAATGCAAGCTGATATTAAAAAACTTGCAAGTCAAATGCAATCACAAAAATTTCATTGATTTTATAAAATACAATAAATGTCGTTAAAATATACACTTAGCGTTTTATTTTTAAAACTAAAATATTTGTACATAAATACTGTATGTATACCTACTGCAAGTGCGGCCCGCACTGATCCCCATGAAAAATATTTGGCCCTTTTACAACAAAAGTTGCCGACGCTTTGGTCTAGAGTGTAGAGAGGATGGATCTGATGGATGCGGCCCAGAATCCACTGCTCAGTAGGAATGACCCGTTCCTCCATAGCCACTATGTCTTTATTTCACCAATAATAGAAAAAGAAAACAATATTGATATGAGTTTTTTTTTTTTAAATTTGGTTTTTTAATGAGTATTTTCAAAATATATATTTTTAGTATCCCTGTAGAAGAATATCTGTAGTTGGTGTTCACTCAAACATAAATCGCAAGCGAAGGAATTGTTAGAGAAAGAGGGATATAGATTGTCAGTACGAGACGGGTTAGGTGCACAATCATAAAGGTAAAAGTTTAAATCATAATAAAACAATTTTATTCACTTTTTTAAAAATATTAATACGAAGAGTTTTTTTTACTATTGGATGGTAGATTAGCACCTGTGTTACAAAACTTGATGTACAAGTGGGATTCACCAATGAATCTACGTCATGGAGTCGATTGTGTAGATTTTTATTTTGACCCGTAGATTTCGAGAAAATTAAGTAAAAAGTTGGGTTTTTATTTTGAGAATTTTTTTATATATTTGTATCAAATATCTTTTATTTAGTCACATTAATACTATTCATAAATAAATCAAAGCAAAATGTTAATTTTAATGAGAATTGGTAATTTTTTTCAAATTTCTACACATCATATTTTTTTGTTTAGTATAATACCAACATATCATTCTTATCACTTTTCAAAGTACCTTTTCATTTTAACATAATATTTTGCATTAGTAATATTATATAATATTTATTTTTGGTGTAGGTACTTACATTTTAAATTAACTTCTATAAAACTTATTTCCGACTTCATTATAACGTATTCCATTAGCATCCTGAAATCGTATCGAAATTTTCGCTATTTAAATTCAAATTCACAATTCATTCCATTCCAAATTCAAATTTGTTTTTCGAATTCGCCAGACACACGTTCCACAGAAATCCGGATTCATCGATGCAAATAAAACAAGTGAATCGGTTAAACTGTAGACACCTACGATCGTCTCTTTCTCTTGTGCAGGGGATTGCCATGCAAGTGAAGAATGCAGATATATTTTGAGATTTCCGTCTGTTTGGTAAATGTGGATAAAGTTTAAAGTTAATTTTCCACAGTCTGTCAATGCGGTTTTCGTATTTAATCAGGACTGTATTTATTTTAAGATAATTTTCATTTGGAAATGTTTTCCACTGAAGAATTATAATTTGAAATTTAAAATGCTTGTCTGTATTTTTATAAGTATATAAGTGCTTTAGAAGTCGTATAATGGTTTCATCAAATATTGAGTGTGTCCAAGCACTTGTGGAAAAATACTGGATTTTACCCATGGCGAGCGTGCATTTAATTACAATTGATATCTCTTGAGACGAGAAGTTTGGAATAGAATGTAGGTATCTAGGCGTTTACAGTGCTTATGACCTGTAGCTCAAGCACAGATAACTATCGACGTAGTTAAAAGCGTGCTATTCACGTGCTAACGCTAACGATTTGAGCGATCACAATGACATATCTTTCAATACTGCGATCGCTGAGCCGAGCATCGACGATCTGAGCCGAGCGGAGCCGAACTACGCTATATCGCGTCCGTCCGTCAAACGTCAAATCATCGCGCTTGTCGGATTTTTTTATTATGTCGACTGCTTTTCTCAATATTTGGCTTGCCGAAAACCGGCTAAATTATAATAAAGATTGAATGAAGATTTGTGCGAATGAGATATATCTCGGGAAATGGCTCGCGACTAGTATGCGCTCGTTTAATAATCCGATCGATAACTTTTAACGCGTGTTCCATTGTGATCGCGAAAACGTTAAACATCCATGGGTAAGAAATCGTTATCACGTCGCTTATTACCGAGTCGGTACTGATCTATGATCGAGCAACAGGGGTGAGTTAAAAGGCCACTTGACATATATATGATACATCATTCTCCATTCCACCCAGTATTTGATATACAAATTTTGAAGGTACGAAATTTCTTTTTTTTTTTTTTTTTTTTTGTTGTTTTTTTTTTTTTTCTTTTTTTTTTTTTTGTTTTTCTTTTTTTGTTATCATATTATTTCCGTAATTAATTTTTAAAATATCGTGATCGCAATTTCCCTCCAAAACAGGTCATTATATGGTAGGAGCGTCTATTATTATTTTAACTAAGTTTTGATGTCATCATCGTTATCATACCATATCCGCTCCTTATGTGCAGCATATGGAATCCACAACAGGCCAAGCGATCGGCCGCCATCTCCCGTGCATCCTCCCAAGTCAGTCCACGTCCCGCAGCTCTGACGCAAACTGCCGACGAATTGTCAACAGTGGACGACCAAGACGCCGAGAACCCGATGCCTTGTAAAATAGGCAAGTTTTTAAGTACCTAAGTAAAATAGAAAAAAGTATACTATAATATTCAGTGCGACCCTTTTTGTGTCAGGAGACGGGTGCTTTTAAAGCATCCGTTTGCTGTCAATCCGTTTTTTTAAGCCAAATATTTTTTTACGAGCAATCTTTTAATTCCTTTTTTTTAGTTTTCACAGAAAATTTTCCAGTATTAATTTATATTTACACAAAAATAGTTCCGGAATTTAAAAAAATAAGGACATTTCCCTATTAGTGATACTGGAAAATAACGCCATACCCTTTCTGTCCTGACAGACTTCCTTTGCTTCCTCTACATTCGTACGTCTTCTCATGCACACACGCCGATTATTCCGACTTTTCACTTGTCCACTTTCAAGTACTTGTCGTACTTGGTCATGCCATGTCTTTCTCGGCCTTCCTCGGCTTCTACGTCCAGGCACACTTGCATTTAAACTTATTTTAGCCGTTCTTTCATCACTCATTCGCTCCACATGACCAAACCATCGTAAAAGCCCTTTCTAATCACCACGCTTCACTACCATACATAAGGGTTGGTACCAGAACTCCGTTGTGTACTGCCAATGTTGCTTCTTTCGATAAGTTCTTATTTGCCCCTATTGATTTTAAGGCACCATTAACTCTGATTCCTGCTCTTACCCTTCTCTCAATGTCCTTATCCACATTTCCGTCTCTTGTAAACAAAAAGTAATACTGGAAAATAACTTATAACACCAAAACCAGTCTTTCTGGGTACAAATTTTTCATCCCACAATAATCGTCGAATTAAGACAGATCTAGCTTTGGTGATATATGTGTTGTAACGGTGTAAGTTCCGGGGTAGATACTTGGTACTTGACACGAGAGTGTTACCGTCCCTCGTACTCTTGTGCTGGCAACACTTCTTCTCGTAACGCCGTGAGCACACTTCGGACGTGTGACGGAAGTGTTGTATAAGATGGCTGCTGATATAACTTAATTGACTGATTGTCTTGATAAGGCGGAATCCTGCTGGGATATGAAATCCGCCGTTAGAAGAAAGCCCGGTTCACATAACCGTAAGTCAGAATCAATAAGCATCTAATTCCACAGCATACGACCCACGACATGTGCCTAATACTATGTTTTTTCTCTAAATAACTAGGGGCTTTACTTTCTCCTTCATTACCATTTTTATTTATTATAAACCTGATATCAATGGATATCACATAACTGGCAGGATGCTCTGGTGTAGCTCGCTATGTGTAGCGATGACCGAGTGTGAATCTTATCAAAACATCTCACGATTTTGGAAGATGCCCGTGAATGCATTTCACTCACCAATCGGCCGCAGAGCAGACATTATCGTAATTAAAACAATTAACCAATACATCAGGTACAGGTTGCTACGCCCGTAACATTGCTTCAAATCATCGTTCTTCGTGGACACCAGTCTTCAGCTGTTAAATCATCAGAAATGTCATTTGTATGAAACTTCTCTCCTGTGTAAATTCACCGCGTGGGTAGGCGAATTTTGAGGTTAATCGCCTATTTGTCATCGTTTTTCGATGTTTTCAATCATTGTAGTAAACCATTGTATTATTTAAATTTAATATCAATCCCCTTCAACTAAGTGATCGAGTTTTAAATTGGCCAAATTTAACTTCAGGTTGTGTAGATTTTTATAATGTAATGTAAGTTGTTGAAGTGTGGAAATTCTTATTCAGGAATGCATAGCGCATATTATGTTCTCTGTAAATCTCTAGGTAT
This sequence comes from Micrasema minimum, assembly GCA_022494985.1. Lineage (NCBI taxonomy): Eukaryota > Metazoa > Arthropoda > Insecta > Trichoptera > Brachycentridae > Micrasema > Micrasema minimum. Next base: position 62,494 of record JAGVSP010000323.1, read on the forward strand.
TGTGTCTTGAATGTAACACCTAAATTATTGTTTTATAACGTTCGTGTATTTGTTATATTGTGAATCATCTTCCCTGATTAAACTGTGATATTAAGCTACTCCTACATTTTATTTCTTCCTAGATCCACGTCCCGTAGATTCATCAGCGTGTTCACCTAGATTTGTTTTGCTAAATTATTATCAATAAATTTTTATAGAGACTCTTAAACTGCCGCTGAGCTGGTTGGTGAAGTGTGGACGGGAATTCGGATTCATATAGCTGATCCGAATTCTCTCCCTCACAGTATATGTGATTACGCACACATACACAGTGTATCTAATTCTCAAATTCATTATTATTAATTGTATCAGATAAAATATGTAGATAAAAATAAACCTTGACGCTTGAATATTTCAATACAATATGTGTATTTTAAAGTCGGAAACTTGTATTTACTCTGCTACGCTGAATTGCTATACAAAATTCGGTTCCGTGGTTGAATAGCTACTGAAATTAAACATTCATATCTGTGAATAGGTCCGCTTTCTAGCTTTGCTACGGGCACCTGCACATTTACCGAGATGGTGTTGTATTTTTGTAAAAATACTACATACTACTACATTTTCTTTTCCGCACTCAATGGTGCATAGGGCACTCCATCAATACACCAAATGCATTATAAATTAATCATTTTATAAGATATCATATGCTTCCGTATCAGTCCAACGTATCACGCATGAAATATTAATATGTAAAACTAACTTACTAACTAACCATCACGCCGTTTCCCCGAAGGGGTAGGCAGAGAGGATAGAGCGCCACACCACTCTGTCCTGGCATACTTCTCTAGCTTCCTCCACATTCATACATGCCCACTTTCAAGCGCTTGTTTTACTTGATCATGCCATGTCTTTCTCGGCCTTCCTCGACTTCTACATCCAGGCACAGTCGCATCGTATATTTTTTTGACCGTTCTTTCATCATCCATTCGCTCCACATGACCGAACCATCTTAAAAGACCTTTCTTAATTTAGTCGATAGTGCTTATCTCAGCCTTGCGTTCTGCTCTAGTTTCAACATTAGTGCATCTATCATACATATTTTTACCACACATTCGCCTGAGAGATCACATTTCAACTGCAATCGAAATTATTTTTAAAAAAATATTTTTTTTTTTCCTTTCGTTTCCTCATTTTTTGTCTGAAATGTAGTGTAGTGGATGGGGCTATGTATAAAATGGTGGGTTCGATTCCCGAGGGGTCAACAAGAAATATTTACTTAAAATGTATTTTTACATAAATATTCGGGTGGCCCAAAAATGTTGAATTTACCTCAGGGCACCCGATAATAAGTTTTTTACTTTAGTTTATGGTAGTTAAGTGCTAAAATTTTAATGTCCTAGGTGGAATAAAAGGCTATGCTCAACGTCTCCAAGGTTTTAAATTTTTTGTAATTTAATTTAATTAAAAATAATAATAATAATAATAAGAAATACCTAGGAAAATGTGTTAAAGAGTTGAAAAAATTTGAACTTTCATTGGTTGTTTGTGAGGAGTGATTATTTTAGACTTTTTGTGAAAATATGGCTTTGTCATAGCACGTCAAGCGACTCTATATTCTTGATAGGTGTCAAAGATTTTAGAACCAATATCTAGATTTGATCAGTTACCATTCGTCATCAATATTAAACTATGAAATAAACTTATTTACTACTTCCCAGGTAGTTGTACTTAATTTAGAACAACCCTCGAAATTCCAGATTTTTTCATATTTTTTCTTGATATTACCTACCTTTGAGCACTGTCTTCCAATTAGAATATTAGCTTCAAACTTTACCTGAATACTTGTTTTACCACTGATAAAAAAATTGTGGGTGCCCAGACATGTAAACTAATTTTGAAATTTTTAATGTATAATATGGGTCACACTAATAAATATTTAATGCCTTATGCACTAGTCAACTAATACTTATTTAGTGCCCTATACACTATTATGAGCGAATAAGGGAATGAAGCCATCATCATGATCATCATACCATAGATGTGGAGCATATGGATTCCACAAACTGCTTCCAAGCCAAGCGATCGACCGCCAGTTTCCGCGCATGCTCCCAAGTCTAGTCCACTTCCCGCAGCTCTGACGCCAACTGCCGATGGATTGTCAACAGCGGACGTGCAGGACGCCGAGAACCTGATGCCCTGTAAAATTAGCGAGCGTGGTTAAGGCTCTCGGGAGGCATACGTAAATTAAGTAGGGAACATGAATTTTATGCAAATAAATTTCTAATTTGTGTACCTGACCAAATTAGTATTTAAATCCGATAAAAATGTAAAATTGAATATTATTTCTGGGATGTGGGATGTGGGTGGCTAGCGACCACAGAATAATGTGAGCAGAGACTTAGGGGAGTAGGGGGACATACGGACAGTAGCGAATTTTCATAATATGATGTAGCGACCGCTGTTTTATTTGCTTAACAATCTAAACAACGGACAAAGATAATGTGTAAATATTCAACACTTTAGGCGGTTTCTGCGCCGATAATTTTTTTTTTAAATTCAAATACGAAATTTTCGAATTTAATTTTTATCCAATAACTTAAACATGTCAATTTGAAGAAATTAATGAATAAAAGTCTTAAATATCGTAGTTACTTAAAGGTGATAAGTTTTTAGAAAAATACGTTTTTTACGGTATCAAAAATACATTAATAAAGTTTAAGCACTCTATTTCCGTAACAATTATTTTTATGAACTTTTACTCGGACTTTGAATTTTTTTTTGCTGAGGGATCGATCCCACTTCCACCCTCGACTGTTATAGAGTTCTTGAAGACTCTCTGTCAGTCACGCTATTTTATGCAGGACTTTAAATTTTTGCTGTTGCAAATGCATAAGCAAATTGCAGGGCCAAAGTTTTCAAGTGAAGTTAAGTCAAGAGGGCGACAGCATCGATCAAGTCAAAAGAAAATCATGATGCCGCCACCCTTACTATTTTTTTTCTACTGTGAAAGAGTGGTGTGGCGTTCTATACTTTTAGCCTCCCCATCGAAAAAATGTTCTGATGGTTAGTCAATTTATTACAATTCTTATTTTAAGACTAATGTATGTAATGATTATTATTATTCCTGGGCTTATAATTCAATAATTATGTTGCATTTTCAGTTATTATTCAGTTAGTCTTTATTTTAGGTCATCTCTCAAGGTTTTACACTCACTGAGTGCAGTAAAAAAAAAATTAACCTTGAGAATTATGATTTTATTCTGGGTTACTTTTTTGTTATAATTGTGTATTCAATATTATCAGTGGTTTATAAATGATGTAATGTAAAGTAGTATTGTTTAGGTATCCTATACTTGCAATAAATGTTGTTATTTTGTAGTCAAATTACCGACATCGGTAATGACCAAATAAAGGGGGGAAAAAAGTAATGATGAAAAAGTAATTTCAGCGCAGTGTTCGGAAGTTGAAAGAAACAGCGAAATGGCTACCTGCCCGTAAGCCCGCATAACCTCTCACTCCCTTATTCCGATTCTTCTGTCAGGTGCCTTTATATTGCTGAGGTTTCGGAACTGTGGAGCACAAACTACACAGGGACTTATTACATCGTTTATAAAATAAAATCAAATATTTTTTATACCATCATCCTGCCTTGATAGATACACTGCAATTGGGTTCTTCCCGATTTTTTATTTTTGATTTCCAAAAATTGATTGATAAATTACAATATCAAGGGAATTTTTTTTAAATTTTTACGATGTCATATGAATTTTCTAGCGCGGTTTGAAATAGCACTTTTTCTAATCGCTCGCAAAATCCTTCATTTGGCGCGCATGCGGTGTGACGTCACAGCAATATAGGCGCTCACTACGGAATGAATTTCACGCCTTTCACGGTGGACGGGAATGACGTCATTAGCCAATAACGGACGTTAAAAATTATTCGTATTTTGGTGTTTTTAAAACATAAATTTATAAATGAAAACAAAATTTTTGATCATTGTGTTTTATATCGTTGGAATTGTAAAAATATACTTTAAATATTTATAACGTTTTCAAGGATGCTATCGGGAAGAACCCTATTGCTGTACCAATGTACACTTATTACACTATTTGGTGTGGACAAGTGAAGGGAGGGATTATTTAAAATTAGTTTGAAAATGCCACGGAAAAACAGCTGTCACTTAATAAAATACGTTTATCAGTCGAATGAGAATCGAATTAGGTTTATTTTTTGTAATCCATTCTATAAAAAGCATATAATTTTGTGTTCTAGAGCCAAAAACCTCATCTTTAAAATAATATGTAATTTTGTAGGCGTAGAATGCTTCATTTTTATAACAGTATCAAAATAAAATACGTAGTAAAATGGTAAATATCTGGTTAAAATTTACTGAAATGCGTGTCCTGAAAAACTGTGATATTTTAAATTAGGTTTTTTGGCTGTCAGGTACAAAGTTGCAACTCAAACAAAAATTCAATATGTCGATTGATCTGTTTTTCAAATTGTATATAAAAACAGTTAAAAAAATATTAAAGTTGTATTTAGCGTATCAAAACATACAAAATCTTTAACACACACAGTTCTACAGTATTTTTTAACATGTAAATTGAACTATAACTAATTGAGGGTTGACTGATACAATACATTATACATTTTTTTGTTATTGTGAATATTTTTACTTCATTGATCAATAAATTTTAACAGATGGAAAAAGGCAACATCCGGTTTCGGCGAGAATTTCCATATTGTTTAAAGAAGATAAATTATAAAATAAATTTAAATTTGTCAAAACTTTGAACATCCGCAGATCCCGAGGGACGGCTGCGGCTCCACCGTACTCCTTTACTTAACATGTAGAAAATATTTTAATATAATTACGAAACACACGCCAGCGCCCGCGGAAGATTTCAAATTCTCCGGTGGAACTGACCGCCACTTCTTTGTTTGTCGCTGTAATGAAAATTTCAAACATTTCCGCTATGAATATTAAGCGCATTTCTGTACGACCGCCACAGAGATTTGTTTTGTTTTTTTTATTTAATAAATGGCCCCCGGTGCCCCATCTTCCTCTTTCGGCCTACGGGGCAACAAAGAGTCTTTGATGGCGGAGCTTGTCCATCCAGGGGTTTTCCTCTCACCCTGGACCGGACAACGATTATTATTAAGTTATTTTATGCAGTGCGGATGTTTTAATCTCTCCGTATTGTAAAATGATACACCCCTTTCATATTTATTCGAAAGTTCTACATTAAAATAATCAATTATCAAGCACGCGTTTAAAACATGCTTAAACAACAGCAAATATTTTTATACTGTAGAAACTTATGGAATTCTGTATCATAAAATTGTTTTACATATAATATGCAAACATCGAGTTCTAACTAACTAACTAACTAACCATCACGCCATACCTCTCTGTCTTGACATACTTCATTTGCTTCCTCTACGTTCATACATCTTCTCATGCACATACGCTGATTATTCCGACTTTTCACATGTCCACTTTCAAGTACTTGTCGTACTTGGTCATGATATGTCTTTTTCAGCCTTCCTCGGCTTCTACATCCAGGCACACTTGCATTTAAACTTATTTTAGCCGTGCTTCAATCACTCATTTGCTCCACATGACCAAACCATCGTAAAAGCCCTTTCTTCATTGTGTCGATAATGCTTATCTCAGCCTTGCACTCTGCTCTAATTTTGCTCGAAATTTCGTATAAGAATGATAAATTTACCTGTTTAGATTAAAGTCAAGTTAAAAATATAAGATTTTGGATAATTTTCGTATATTTTACTAAATATTTATCGTTATTTCGTAGTTTTATGGGCGTAGAATCCTGAGAAATACCTAAATATATTATTTTGCGTTAAACAAAAAATGACCTTATATGGTGAAAGTTAACATTTATATCTAAGCACAACTTACGAAGAATGACGGTACACAGGAAGTCCCCAGTTTTAGGTATTTGTGCATTTAACATTTCAATGGATCCGCCACGATGAGACTCTCTGGTAACTTCGTCCGAACGAGGATAGGAAAATGGAAAGACTTACCAGAGCTGGACTTAACAGGGGCGGGAAGAGACGATGAAGGACCACCAGGAAGGGCGAAGTATCCTGGAATACCCTGGAACACCACGTCGAACTGACGCGGCGGGACACAAAACGAAGAGCACAGCACACTTTTACTCACTTTCACCGAGGGGGGTTTCGGGAATTGGTTTCTGGAAGCTTGGAGATGGAGCGAGTATGACGAGGGGATTTTGATGGAAATAAACAAGGGAAGAGCAGGTCTTGGATTTAACAGGAAGAGCGGATGATGACGAGTTCGAGGTAATGCTGCTGCGCTGAGCGAATATTCAAGATTGCATTGGAGTTGGAAAACAGGTGACAAATCGGAATGGAATAAATGAAGGTAGGGAATAAATTTCGGAAGGAATTCGAACTACCTATCACCAGAATGTATCAATAATGGCCAAACCAACGAGACTTAAAAAAATGTACTTGGGGCACTAAAACCTAATTTAATATGTTATTTATTTGTAGGTGCGGTTCGAAAAATCATGTTATTCTGTATATTTAAACTGATTAAACACTAATTCCTATTTTTCTCACAAACTTGTTTTACCTAATTAACTAGGCAACACCACCAATTTTCTTTCTTTATTCCCATGTCAGAAAGATTTTGGTCAGTATAAGATGTTTAATATAACTTTCGAACAATACATTTAAATTGGTCAAACATCCAGAAAGAACAGACAAAATCCTGCTTTACCTAACACAAAGCACCATAAAACGATTATAAATCCCAATCAAAGGGAAAAGAAAAGGACTTCCTTCTTTGCTGTCGAAATAAAAATTTACTTTTGAAAACGGGAGCATTATTTAAAACGTTCATAACATGCTCATACTCAACCCTTGAGTGGAGCAGGGGGTTGAAAGCACACAGCCTCCAACGTGGCTGTCCCTTTAAAGAAATTTAAATAATCTCCGTTCTGAAACGAATTCTCTTCTCTGTAATGTTTAATCAAATCTCATATTGTTGTATCTTTTTAGCCATTATTATATTTCACCGGCATTTCAAATGAAGGATGCCGTACTAAAACACAAATAGTGCAAGAGAATCGTTTTATAGAGATTTGCGTATGTTTAAATTAATTACTAAAAAAAATATTTTTATTCCTTGCGTGAATCATTTTGAAAATGAAAATTAAGTACAAATAATAACAGAAGCTGACCGGTAGAATCAGAAGGACCCAGGTTCAAATCCTGGAGCAGACGGTTATTTTTTCAAGTGATTTAATGAATGCACATTGTAATTGCATTTTTTTTCTATCTTCCTCTTGATCTGTTAAATGAAAGTTTTTAGAAATTTACGAAATATATTTACCTGAATAACGGAAGGCCTCATTAATTTTTTTTAATGATAATCATTATTTTTGTTACGTATGGTATTAAACAATTTTTATAATCTTTTACCCATTCAATAATGAATCAACTAATCTTATTGTAAGAATTATATTTATTTAAAAATCAAAATCAAATCTAATAGTCTAATATCTAATCTAATATTTCTATGATAAATTTATAATTTTTGTTATTGGCACCCGATGAACTGCAAAAAATGCGGTTTATCGGGACGGCATTATTTTTAAGTTATGATTATTTCTTAATAAAGACTCTAACTTTATGAAATATTTTTGGAAAGAACAATTTAATATGGATATTTATTTATTTAATTTTATTTATTTACGGAAAAATCCATTTTAAATACATAGATAAGCATAATAGGAATAACAAGCAGTAAATATTATTAATTAAATAAGATTATTATAATAATAATATAATTAAATAATTTAACTAACTACCTAACTAACCATCACTCCATTTCTCCGAAGGGGTGGGTAGAGAGGATAGAACGCCACACCACTCTGTCCTGGCATACTTCTCTTACTTACTCCATATTCAAACATATTTTACAAATCATATTTTACTACGATTTCCGAGTTATTCATTTCTTTAATAATTTGCAATATCAATTTTTTTTTTTAACTTAAAACGTTTTTGTACGGCACCCCTCAAATACATTTCACGTTTCATATGTATTTATATTTCGTATGTTTCGTATATTATTTCATGTGGTTTTTGCAAACAAACCTTTGGAGGGAATTCTTCTTTGTGGTGTAAATTGTAATTTTATTAAGATTTCCATTCGCTTTAGCGGTCATTCTTTGTTCTCCCGGATTAATGTAATGAATATAAAATTTTGTAATGTGTTTCTGGGGTAAATATATTAAATTTTCGGAGACTTTTATCTCATTTGTCATGAGGTTAACTGGTTAGGTGGTCATTACAAATATATGCGTGTGTTTTAGATTTTAATTTTATTACCTTTTTTGTATATTATAATTTTTAGTTTTTTCAACCGTTACTTGCTTATTTCAGATGGCCATATAGCTCACAAAGAACTTTAGCGTCTTCGAAAAAGTTATCCATACAAATTTTCTAAAAATATACGCTTCCTAGTGTTAATTTCATAACACCACGCAGTATCGAATTCCACCGTCTTACAATACACGAAACGTGTAACGTAGATGTCTAGAGATGACGTAGATGCCTATTGGTGACGTATTGGGAAACTAGACACCTCAGACATGGTAGTATTGTTCAAGTATGGAATGTCACTTCTCTGAAATTCTTGTTCGAAGGTTTTCGCTATGAAATCGTAATCTTTTACCAATTATTGTTAGCTCTTTTTTAATAATCTATTATTATATCTTTGTTACAAGAAAGCAAGATAATCAGTCTAACATTTCAGCGTCAGATGATCAGTCTTACTTTTTTTTCAAACAAGAACTATGCATACGTCCGC